>OX451347.1:23889934-24137434 GCA_949629155.1 Myopa testacea
GGCGACGATGCGGCAAGAATGGTGCCCGAAACGACCCATCCAAGTTTCGTTTTTTGAAGTAATCGGGCCAGGTATGTGAAATCCCTTGTCAGCCATTTACTCCGATAATGCGACGAACTTCGTTAGCGCTAATCGGGAATTGCAAGAATTGCTCAAATTTTTTAAATCACAACAACATATTGATTCAGTTAAGGAAAACTGCCTCAGCGAAGGAATTATATGGAAATTTATACTACCGCGGTCAACTCATTTCAGAGGTTTATGGGAAAGTGCTGTCAAGCTGGCTAAATACTACCTACGGCGCGCAATCGGTACTCATATTCTTACGCTGGAAGAACTTCAAACCGTGGCATGTCAAGCAGAAGCCATCATAAACAGTCGTCCACTCACACCGTTGTCTACTGATCCCAATGATTTACGCCCGCCAACACCAGCACACTTTCTAACCGGACGAACTGCAGCAGCAGTACCTTTAATATTTTTCGGGATGTTCCAAGTGCTTATATCGAAATGCGACGAAGGTTGATATGACGTGATGGTTGGGAGAAGTAGGACTTCGATTGTTGTTGAAAGGGTAGCATTATGCGAATTGATTGTGACTGCGCATGCTTGCTGGGTGTTAGTGACACTCGATGCAATTCCACTGATATTGACATAGCGTTTCGTATGATGCACCCTAAGATGCTGAGCAATTCGCTCAGTTATGAAAATGTAACTGCGAACCAGAGTCGAGTAGAGCTCGTGCTGCTATAGACACTCCCGACGAATTGGTGAGGTGAATCACTGCAGTGGCTAAGATGACTTTGCTCGATTTCCGCGAGGCTTGGAATGCAGTTGATGTGCTGGGGGTGGAATCAAAGTTTGGTTCTGCGGAAGGTTCGTCGTTTGTGGCTGGTTTCTCGCGATGAAGCAGGGTGTGATGACTGTTATTGCATTTTTCGCATCTATTTAAGGAAGGACACACACTAACTCTATGATGTGAACTTAAGCAATTAATGCACAAGTTAAGCTGTTTACACATGACATGTCTTTGCAACGGAGTAAAGTCCAAAAACTTCGAGCACCTGTAGAGATGATGAAACGAGATACAGCCGCATATACCGCACTTTGACTCAACCTTTGCAGCTGTAGTTATGAGAGATGTTGGTTTAGACTTAAGTGGCTGCATATGCATCGATGAGAATTCAGCCCCTTGTAGGGACTGCGACTGATTAATGTTGACCATGTCAGCGGATTGGCAACGCCTTTCAATGAAATTTGATAAATCATTCCACGTTGTGGTACAAAATGTTGTTGAAGCAGTCATAGCCAGATTTGATGAGAGTTCATCCTCCCATTTCATCTGAGTGTTATGATCCAGCTTGGTGACTATGAGATGCAGAATTATACTTTCGGCTATTTGACTGGTTGATGCCAATGATTGCATGGCGCGAAGGTGAGAGTTGATGGTATCTATAAAGCCTCTTAACATAGTAGGATTTGAGCTAGTGATGCTCTTAATATTAAAAATTTCTTGTAAATGCGATTGGAATACAAACCGTTTATTGTCGTACTTGCCCTTGAGTAAGTCTATAGCCTTTTGATAATTTTCGGAAGTAACCTCATGAACGCAAGTATTGAAACTTTTCAATTTGAGACAAGGCATGATTGTTGTGTACTAGCGCGCAGAACATATTGAAGAAATCAAGCCACTCTGTTTGTTTACCGCTGAATTTGCTTAATTGCAGCTTCGGCAGATTTACCTGATGGCTTACTGCTAACGGACTGAAGCGAGTGCTTGTAAGGGCGGTGTCACTTTCGTTGCTTTTCACAGCGATCAAGCGCTCGGAGATGGCACCCCGGATGTCACAATACGAGTTCTCTACACTTGTCCGATGGTCACTTAAAATTTGAGCTTCATCCAAAATTTCTAAATCCATTTGCACTTGCTCAAATGAGTTATATTGCCGTTCGAGAAGGGAAAGCCTCTCTTCCAACTGAAACGTTGACATTGATGCTAGATTTGTTAAATTATTTCGGAGCGAATCCATGCGAGCTATTATTTGATCCCTTTGAAGAATTTTCCGTTGAAGCTCCTGATCAGACAGGCGCGTTCTGGGGGGCTAGGGCGTTCTTCGTCAAACTCTAATAACAGTGTATTGTTCATGATTATTATTTCTATGTTACCAAATAATCACCCAGATGGACGATAAAACGCAAATATAGAGACTGGGCTCACAATCCGGCTCGAAGGACCAATGGTGGTGGAATAAGCCTTTTTATCCCACTTTTGATAAATGATAGAAAATGCGTTGTCTTATTTTCCGTTGAAAACTTTATTAAATTCAATTACGTTGTTCAAAGGTTTGCTTGCTACTTGCTATTAAACTAAATTCGACTGCTGCCAAACACTCGCTGACTCGAGAAAGCAACAATAAAAGTATTGCAAGTACCGCTTCACCAGGTGGTATAGCAAAATGAATGTAAAAAAATGATCGGATCAGTACCGAAACATCCACAGCGATCATCGACAACAAGAGAGGAGAGAGTAACAAGAACGGTTCTAATAATTTAATGCAGGGCTGCAACACCTACTAAAAAGTAGAAATTATTTCTATGTTATACAGTTTGATTTTTTAAAAATTTCGCTTCGAACATATTTCTGCTATAAGCTAGATCCGTAAGTAGTTATTCGCTTACAGCTACATTTGTAACGAAGTACTATGAAAGCCATACGGAAAATCAGTATGCAATCATCGATGATGTTCGAAGGCTTTCGCATGTTTACCAGTGGGGTATGTTGAATAGAATACAGAACATGAGCAATAACAAGGACTATCTGAACAACAACTATGGCGGTATGGGCGACAGGTGATTGATTTATAAATGTGTGCAGCAGCAACAAGAGCTTACGCGAAAGCATCTAACTCACTCATGCGTCTATCCGTAATTACTGAGCACATAAGTGCGAAGAGATCCACGATAGAAGTGAGCTAAAAAAATGGGTTGGAATTCGAGTTTAGAGAACTGGTGGATGTATTGAGATTGAGGAATGTATTTTGAGAGTTAGTAGAATAAAATTTAATTATATTTCGTCACACCAAATACCGTTAAAAAAAAAACAATAGTGCACGGACTATATTGAAAAACTCGCACGTACAAAGAGGAAAGAGCACAAAATCTAGCCGTCAACTTAGAAACACGCCTATTCTTTGCAAGTCATGAACTTCAACAGTTTAAAAAAAATCAAATATCAAAAAATATTTCTTTTATCCTGATAGATCTAGAGACAACCTCTCATTCTATACTATTTTTTACACGGAATACCACGTCCCTGGGCGCTTTCAAATGTACCAAAGAATTTCGAAGTTTTGTACCAAGAATGCCCCGAAATTGATATATAAATATAAATTTTTTCTGCAAAAATATTACTTCTCCGTTTAGCCCCAGACAATATATTTTACAAAATTACTGGTTTCAGGGTGTAAACGCAAACAGAAAAGCACTAGAATATTTTTTCTAGCTATGAATACCACTTCTCAAATCCGGGTATAGAATGATAGGTTTTGAGAAAATGAAAGGAAGATCTCTTGCAGAGATTTTGAGCAATGGAAGATCTCAGCCATCAAACAGCAAAATTCACTGTCGAAGAACAAGAGTGCGAAGACTTTTACAATAGCACAACAAAACGCTGCCCCATCAGTAATCGGTTTGTTGTCAGACTACCGTTCAAAGATGATCCCAATTTATTAGGAAATTCGTACAACAACGCAATGAAAAGGTTAGTCTCTATTGAATCTAAGATCAAGCGCAATAAATCTTTAAATCAGCACTACCATGAGTTCATTCATGAATACATAAGCCTAGGGCACATACAGCATATTTTACCGAGCAAGGTAGCGTCCAGGAGAAATAATTATCTTCCTCATCATTGCGTGGTCAAGCCCGATAGCTCAACTACCAAATTACGTGTGGTATTTGATGGTTCTTGCCGCACCACTAGTGGAAGGGCATTAAACGACATACTCATAGCGTCCAGGAGAAATAATTATCTTCCTCATCATTGCGTGGTCAAGCCCGATAGCTCAACTACCAAATTACGTGTGGTATTTGATGGTTCTTGCCGCACCACTAGTGGAAAGGCATTAAACGACATACTCAAGGTTGGTCCAACCTTGCAGGATGACATTCGCACCATCCTACTGAGATTTCGATTCCATAAGTATGTATTAATGGCCGACATCACAAAGATGTACCGCCAAATACTAGTGGACCCAGAAGACTCGCCTAAGGATCCTATTGCAACTCGTTCATGACGGCGTTATACGTGTTGGTGGGCGCCTTCAAAATTCCTCGTTACCATTCGATACCATGCATCCAATCTTGTTGCCCAGCCATCACCCTTTTGTGCATGCTCTTATTGCGTATTATCATGGGAAGCATCAACACGCTGGCATTCAAACATTAATTAGTCTTCTGCGCGAAAGGTTTTGGATATTGAATGCGCGAAACTCCATCAAATTTGTTATTCATAAATTCATACTTTGCTTTCGTATGCGTCCTATAACTAAGCAACTAATGGGGTCACTTCCAGCAGATCGCGTTCTACCAGCATTGCCCTTTCAAATTACAGGCGTGGATTACTACGGTCCCCTATTGATCACACAGCGAATACGACGTAGAGCACCTTAAAAGGTCTACTTAGCAGTATTTATCTGCTTCACTACGAAGGCAGTGCATTTGGAGGTAGTTCACGACCTATCCACGCCGGCTTTTATTGCCGCTTTGAGGCGATTTATTGCCAGACGAGGTAAATGCCACACCATTTACTCCGATAATGCGACGAACTTCGTTAGCGCTAATCGGGAATTGCAAGAATTGCTCAAATTTTTTAAATCACAACAACATATTGATTCAGTTAAGGAAAACTGCCTCAGCGAAGGAATTATATGGAAATTTATACTACCGCGGTCAACTCATTTCAGAGGTTTATGGGAAAGTGCTGTCAAGCTGGCTAAATACTACCTACGGCGCGCAATCGGTACTCATATTCTTACGCTGGAAGAACTTCAAACCGTGGCATGTCAAGCAGAAGCCATCATAAACAGTCGTCCACTCACACCGTTGTCTACTGATCCCAATGATTTACGCCCGCTAACACCAGCACACTTTCTAACCGGACGAACTGCAGCAGCAGTACCTGAGCCTTCATTACTTAGTTTACCTCCTGGGTTGCTCGATAGACAAGCATTCTGGCAACGATGGCGCACAGAATACATTAGACAACTTCAAGAACGAAATAAATGGAAAACTGCTTGCAAAAATCTTCAACAAAATGATCTTGTACTCATTTTGGATGATGGAACCCCTCCACTGAAGTGACCTATTGGACGCATTGTGCAGGCGGTCACCGGTTCAGATGGAATGGTTCGAGTTGTAATCATCAAGACAGCGAAGGGAACTTACAAACGAGCCATAGCCAAAGTATGTAAGTTACCGATCGAGCAAAGCCGTTTTTTCAGCACTGCTTCCAAAGGGGGGGAGGATGTTGCAGCCCTGCATTAAATTATTAGAACCGTTCTTGTTACTCTCTCCTCTCTTGTTGTCGATGATCGCTGTAGATGTTTCGGTACTGATCCGAACATTTTTTTACATTCATTTTGCTATACCACCTGGTGAAGCGGTACTTGCAATACTTTTATTGTTGCTTTCTCGAGTTAGCGAGTGTTTAGCAGCAGTCGAATTTAGTTTAGTAGCAAGTAGCAAGCAAACCTTTGAACAACATAATTGAATTTAATAAAGTTTTCAACGGAAAATAAGACAACGCATTTTCTAATTATTTATCAAAAGTGGGATAAAAAGGCTTATTCCACCACCAGTAGGCTTTGCGATTGCTGTAATTTAATTATATTTTCGAATTTCGAAGTTTTGTACCAAGAATGCCCCGAAATTGATATATAAATACAAATTTTTTCTGCAAAAATATTACTTCTCCGTATAGCCCCAGACAATATATTTTACAAAATTACTGGTTTCAGGGTGTAAACGCAAACAGAAAAGCACTAGAATATTTTTTCTAGCTATGAATACCACTTCTCAAATCCGGGTATAGAATGAAAGGTTTTCTCAAAACCTATCAATATAAAGAGTTGTAAATTAAAGAAAGACAAGAAACACATCGACTTCACTTGAGCAGTTGATTCAGACTACTGAACCCGTTTATTTCTTCATAGTTATAAGTAAAGCGAAAAACATAAGCATAAAGAGATAAATACAATAAGTGAGAGTGTGACAATAAGATATATTCTTGTTATATACACGCCGCATTAACCTTAATATATCTCTAAAAAGACAATAGATATAATTTACACACATTTCTTTAAACTAATAAACAAAGTTTTTTCATGTTACTTTAATTCAATTTTCTTTTCATTTATTAAATCTATATCTATCTATATCTATATCTATATACATATATAAAAATCAATTGCTGTTCGTTAGTCTCGCTAAAACTCGAGAACGGTTGAACCGATTTATCTTATGTTGGTCTTGAAATGTTCATGGAACCCTAGGGAAGGTTTAAACGGTGAGAAAATTTCGAATAATTGCCGGGAAAACCCTAAAAACAGCCCTTTTCTTTTTCCCATTTACACTGTGTAACGTTTGCTATGCTTAATAAAATGCTATGTAACATGCTATGACTGACATTTCATATTCTGACTGACATTTTATATGACTAACATTTCCGTTGTTGGATGTACTCTGTAGAATGGCAAAAGCGTGGATTGCCACATGCGCACATATTAGTCTGGTTAGTGGACAAAATAAGGCCAGATGAGATTGATTCCATAATTTCAGCGGAAATTCCAGATGAAACAGTTGACCCAAAATTGCATGCTGTAGTGACCAAACACATGATACTTGCGGACTTTTCATCTACGATTCACCCTGTATGGTCGACGGGAAGTGTTCCAAGCGATACCCAAGAGACCTGCTTGCTGAAACCATAACGGGAAATTATGCATACCCATTGTATCGTCGGCGATCAGTTGCGGACAATGGGCGATCGGTAGTTGTGAAGGTAAGAGGACAAAATGTTGATGTAGACAATCGTTGGATTGTGCCATACTCGCCAATATTGTCCAAAGCTTTTGAGACTCACATCAATGTGGAATATTGTAACTCTGTGAAGTCGATAAAGTACATATGTAAATATGTTAACAAAGGTAGCGATATGGCTATCTTCGCTGTAACCAATGCAAATGATGAAATATCACAGTACCAGATTGGTCGCTATGTAAGTAGCAACGAAGCAATTTGGTGTATCTTTTCATTTGCGATCCATGAAAGACACCCTACAGTAGTCCATTTGGCAGTCCATTTAGAAAATGGTGGAAGAGTTTATTTTAATGAATCGAACGCGGCAGACAGAGCGGCACGTCCACCGTTGACAACATTAACAAGTTTCTTCACAGTCTGTCAAACTGATGATTTTGTTCGCACTTTGCTGTATGCTGACATGCCACGATATTACACATGGAATGCATCATCGAAATCGTTTCAGCGTCTAAAACATGGAACACCAGTTGAAGGACATCCAAATGTATTTGCTTCAGACGCTCTGGGTCGCATCTACACAGTACATCCAAATAACGATGAATGTTATTATTTGCGGTTGCTGTTGGTGAATGTTCGTGGTCCGACATCGTTTAAACAACTGAGAACAGTTAATGGACAGTCAAATTCGTACATTGTTCGCAATTATCATATCGACATGTTTCCCCTTGAATCCAAAAGATTTGTGGGTTAAGTATAGAGATGACATGTCTGAGGATGTTTTGCATCATGTGCGCCGTCAAACTTTGAATCCTACATTACAAATGACTGCAGAAATAAAGCATTGTCATGTTTGGGAATGACAGCACCAAATCGTCATATGCACGATGCATTAAACCACGAGTTGCAAAGGGAACAACAGTACGGCATTGAAGCATTGCCCGAAATAGTTCGTACAAATGTTCCACAATTAAATCAACAACAAAGAATTGCGTACAACACTTTGATAGAAGCTGTGAACAGTGGATCTGGTTGAATTTATTTCCTTGATGCTCCCGCAGGAACCGGAAAAACGTTCTTAATTTCATTGCTTTTGGCAAGGATCAGATCGCGAAATGATGTTGCTCTAGCGTTGGCTTCATCTGGAATAGCTGCGATTCTGCTAGAAGGCGGGCGAACTGCACATTCTGCCTTGAAATTATCATTAAACATGCAAATCACCGAAACACCAATTTGCAACATCGCCAAAAATAGCGCAATGGCCAAAATCCTACAGGTATGCAAATTGATTGTTTGGGATGAATGCACAATGGCCCATAAGAGGTCACTGGAGGCACTGGACAGAACGTTGAAAGATCTTCGTGACAACCAAAATATTTTTGGTGGGGCCATGATTCTGTTGTCAGGTGATTTTCGTCAGATTCTTCCAGTTATTCCCCGATCAACTGTTGCTGATGAACTACATGCATGCCTAAAATCATCGAATTTGTGGCAGTATGTAAAGACACTCCAATTAACAACTAACATGCGAGAATTTTTGCAACAAGATGAAACTGCAAATATGTTTGCGAAGCAGTTGTTAGACATTGGAAATAATAAAGTTGCAGTGGACACCTCGAGCGGATTCATCACATGACCCACAGATTTCTATCACATCACAGACTCAAAAGAGGAGCTTATTCGGCGTGTTCTCCCAGATATAGCGCAAAAGTTCAATAACCATAATTGGCTGGCTGGATTTCCAGTACATCTGGCCTTTGCGATGACCATAAATAAATCGCAAGGACAGTCGTTAGAAGTTTGCGGAATCAACTTGGAGTTTCCCTGTTTCGCGCATGGACAATTATACGTCGCGTGTTCGCGCGTCGGAAAACCGTCTTCCTTGTTTATTTACGCACCACAAAACAAAACAAAAAATATAGTTTATGATAAAGCTTTAAATTGATTAACAGACTGTATCATAACAGTGTGTGTCTGACAATATCAAATTTAACCGTAGAGATACCCTCGAAAAATATTCATAATCCTACCCTGAAGTGTAGATTTCTACACCCAGAGATTTTCCTTTACTTTCCAAGAAACTTCTGTTGTGTTACGGTTTTTTTTAAATTTATTATTTAAAAATAATATTACACTATATAAAATGAAAACATACACGGTTTGGGCATATGTTTCTTTTGTGCATTTCTTTGGATATACTTTTTTGGAGATGCAGCACGCTAATTTATGATTATATTTAACTTTTAAGTTTTTCCCTAAAGTACACAGGAAACATCTAGTCTTTGAACCTTTTGGGCTAGTTCATCTTCGCTTACTTCAGATACACGTTTAGAAACGGATGTCAAAAGGGCTTGTGAAGGTGTTTTTTTTCTCTGTTTTTTGGGCCAATTGGGCCAATTGGGCTTATACTATTGTATAAGGGCAGAAATATTTACAATATATTTTTACAATGTTTTGGTGTCTTTACGTACTAGTTGTATATAACATAAGCATTTAATGCTGATATGTATCAAGCATACTGCAAAAGACTGCAATGTTTTGCCAATTACTTCGGTGAGCTTCGGCTTTTTTGAATGGTATCTGTTGGTGTGTTTTCTGCCAAGGAAGAATTACCTTCTCCTGCAATTAACTGCTTTTAGGAAAGTCATAGCACTGTAATACTTCCACTTTTCCCCTCTTCCTTGCACCACTGCCGAATCCTGTAATCCGAAACCATTTTGTCGACGGTATCGACTCCGCCTTGTCTCCCTTTGTTTGGGTGTAAAATTTTATTATTTCAGGTAATTTCTTACTGTCATCTCCGAGAATTCCTCCTGAATTATGTAAGGAGCTTAAGGAGGACAGTACATTTTTTTTTTCTGTCAATACAACATCAGGGTAGTATTTTGCGGTGAAAGCAAAAGACGAACTGTAAAGTGCTGACTTTTGGCATTTTAATAATTTTGGAGGAATTGATAACTTGTTTCTCCGCATAATTCCAACCATTTTACCTGAGACGAAGCGGTCGTAGTTATGACAGGCCTCTTTCGCAACACATTTGATGCTTGGCTCCGGCCTTTTGATTGAAATGGTGATGTACTCCAAACCATACCATCTTTAGACGTGAACAACGAATCACAATCTAAGTTATCCTGAGATTCTTCATCTTCCACGGAATCACCTTCAGAAACGTTATAAGATAGCTCTAGTTCTTCCTAAGCCGTTTGGTAATCTTCATCACTTCTCAAGGAAAAATCTTCTTTATTTTCACTTTCTAACAAAGTTTCTTTAATTTCTTCTTCACACAAATATTTTGGTCCTGGTCCTGAGTTGATCAAAAATCAACTGAAACTTAAATTGCACAACGAAGCAAATGTCACATTAATCAAAGCATCCGAAGAATAACGGTAAAAACGACCGTTGCGATTCAAAAACTAATGCGTTTTACACGAGTGTAGTTTTCTACACCTTAAGGCGTTATACTGAAGTTTTTAAATATCTTAAATATATTAATCAATAATACATTGACATTCCCCGATTTTAGCTCATATTTAATAATAAAACAATGTCACAAAAGCTGAGAATAATATATTTTATACTTTGACGAATATTTGAAAAATAATTTTTAAAAATGTAGTTTTCTACACCAGCTCTACGGTTAAACCTTATAAATAGCCAGTATTTCAGGAAAACTCTATTTTGTAATTAGGCAACATGATGTGTCGAAAATAATAATAAAACTTCATGCTTCATTCAAAAAATTCTTTATTAAATACGGATTCGTTTTGTTTGTTTTAAGATTATTTTTTATTAAATTTTAGGTCTTTTATTTATCGATTAGGCAGGACGAAGTCTGCCGGGTAGCTAGTCTCTAATAAAATTAAATCAAATATTAATCGTATATAATTACGAGGAAATAGGAAAATGGGAGCATTTTTAAAAAACTGTCGGAACAATTAGCGAGCATTGGATATACGTTCAGTGCTGCAGAAATTAATTGCACCTATGTCACCACTGCCTATAACATCGTCACCTATGTCGCCGCTGCCTATGATGTCACCAGTTTCTCCAGAAGTTACAGAGATAACAGAAGTACTTTTTTTTTTTTTTTTTTTTTGAATGAGGTAGGAAATGCTTTTACGCACATCAGTGTCCCTGCTCGAACCAGGTCCGCCGATAGTGTGGGACTCCCTCCCTTGCGGACTACCCACTAAAACCGTCCTCTTTCTTGGGGGAATAGTCGAAGCGTCCCTTAGTCACTGCAGGCGGCCGAACGAGTCGAACTCCCGCTTCATGACCAGGTCCCTCGTCAACGCAAGTGCGTTCTTAAACCAGGAATCCCAGCGTCGAACATCGTCGTTGTGACCGTTCACGCTGAGCCTTCTGGCTGCCAGCGCCGGACAATGGTTCACAATGTGATCCGCCGACTCTTCATCCTCTAGGCACAGCTTGCAGACATCATCCTCTGCAAGACCCATCTTATGGAGATGATATCTGAAATTGCCGTGTCCAGTGATCAAAGAGATAAGCCAACTAAGACGGTCTCTTCTGTATTCGAGTAGTCGTCTGGCCTCTCTGCGAAGCGGTTTAATGATAACCATCTTCGTCTGACGACATGTGGAGAGCTCTCTCCACCTTCGTGCTTCCTATCGCTAAGAGCGACAACAGAAGTACTTACTCCATCCTCATCAGAAACTGGAAATGGGAAAAAAATTAATCGTTACCAAAAGGCAGTCCTAAAAGAAATAAATAATTGTAGCAGGCAAATAGATAGAATGCTTGAAGAAGATCGTCGCACCTCAAGCAGACTTTTTCAAAACGAAGAGAATCGCACGGCAATTCTAAGGCAAATGATGGAAGACTCGAGAGCGTTTCGAAGTGGTCTTTTAGAATTTCAAATGTATCTGAATCAGCTATAGCACAATCATATTCTGGTTGTAATCTGTTTCCATTCCGGTTTTCTTGTAATACTTTTTGCAACCAAATGTTATTAATTTTGTCATTATTCTCATTCAGAAAATTATGTAAAACACATGCACTTTTTATTATAAGAGGTGCAAGTCAATGTGTTTTTATCAACACACATTTTGTTTTGTTTTGTTTTTTTCAGTGTTTTTATCAACGCGACCGCACTGTAGCCAGACGTCCCCAAATGTGAGACGTTTGGTTTCAGACCCGTCCAGACTTCGTATGGAGTTTTTTCTGTTAAGATTTTCGGGGGTGATCTATTTCTCAAGGACGTTGCAGTCGCCACTGCCTCTGTTCAGAACCTTTCCATCCAACTTTGAATAGACTAAAATCGTACGCGCCGTTCCTACGAGAGTGCGGTTCATTCGCTGTGACGTGGTTTTGTTGGGAGGTATGTGGCACAGTTAATTCTTTGGATAGCACATTCAATCAAATATTTGTCAAACTCATTGTTTATGTATTCAGTACCATTATCACTCCGTAAGTATTTTATTTTTCTTTCAATTAAACGTTCTGCCATAACTTGAAATCTTTTAAAACTTTTTGTTTTAAGAAAATATAGGAAAACGTAGCTCGATTTTAACTCAGAAATCAGGGGCAGATGACTTTGTTTTTATTGAAGTCCGCGTCACAAACAGCAACAACAATAAAAACAACAATACGATTGGTGATTCCAGGAAGATCCCTATCTGTCCCAAATTACGGACTTTTTCCATTAAATCGAAAATTATAAAGTTTGGGAGGAGTTGTGCAAGCTCGACAAAGAATTTCAAACGAAGGAGCGAAACCATTGGAGAACGACCAGAACTGTTGTTGTTAGCGTATAAAACTAAAGAGAAACAACAACCAAATCTGAGCGTTTTGGTTGTTGTTAATTTTATTAACTGTGCCGTGCTGTGAGCCTAGTAATTTTTCAAAAATCCTATGACGTATATGCGCAGAACGAAACCACTTTTGTTTGTTTACATCTAAGGCCCATATTACATTGCAAACAGTTGTTTGATCAAACTTAAATAAGAAATTCATTGATATTCCGGTGCCGTCAATAGGCGAAAATGCCTGCCGCAGTGTTACTGGACCGGGTGAAGCAATACAATACTTCAATTTTGAATGTGTAAACCAAGCTGACGTACTAGAAAGCATCTTGTCGATCAAGTCCAATGCTGTTGGATATGATGAAATTAGTCCTATCTTCCTTAAAATCATGCTCCCCCTTATACTCCCATATCTCACTCACATTTTCAACACGGTACTCGCCAAATCTGTATTTCCGTCAAGATGGAAGATGGCGAAAATTATACCGGTTCCAAAATCTCATGGACAGTACCGCCCTATTGCTATTCTATCCTTTCTATCGAAAGCGTTGGAGCGGTTAATGTGTCAGCAAATCAACATTCACCTCTATAAGTATAACCTCGTGGCTGAAAGGCAGTCAGGTTTTAGGGCTAATCGTAGTTGTACCACCGCACTTATCGATGTGTGTGAGGAACTGAGGTCAAGTGTAGATGACAACGAGGTTACCTTCTTGGTTCTGTTGGACCACTCTAAAGCCTTCGACTCAGTTGACCATGATATTTTGCTGACTAAATTAAGCCCCATGTACAAGTTCTCTGTAACTGCTGTTAATCTTGTCCGGTCGTATTTCACAGGTAGGCTGCAAGCCGTCTTTTCCAATAATGTTACGTCAACATTTCTACCCAACACTAAGGGAGTTCCTCAAGAGTCGGTTCTAGGCCCACTTTTCTTCTGCATGTACATAAATGACCTCCCCAGCGTTTTGACAGGTTGTAGAATGTATGTATATGTATGCTGATGATGTTCAAATTCATGCTACATTTAAAAAAGACAGCTTGAGCAGCGGTACGGCTTACCTTAATGTGATACTTGAAGATGTAAGTAAGTGGGCATTAGAAAACAGATTAAGCCTAAATCCCGATAAAACCAAATGCCTGGTGATTTCTAAAAAAATCATTGATATTTTTACTGTTCCTCAACTGACACTAAATGGATGTGCTATTGAATATGTTGAGTCGGCGAGAAATCTGGGATTAATCTGACCTGGCACAATCATATAGCAGCACGGTCGGGAAGGTGTATGGTATGCTGCGGTTGCTTTGGACAACCCAGTACTTTACGCCGCTAGGCATCCGGCTTATTCTTGCCAAAACATACCTTATTTCAACACTGCTGTATGGCTGTGAAATTTGGGCTAACTGTGATTGTTCTGATAAACGTAAATTAAATGTTCTATTTAATAATATCACTAGATATGTCTATGGTTTAAAAAAGAGAGAACACGTCTCTCCATATGTAAAGAAAATCTATAACATGTCCTTTGACAGTTTATTGAGCTATCGCACACTTGTATTGTTGCATAAAATAGTCTACACCCGTGAACCCACTTATTTGTTTACAACCTTTTCTCGCTCTAGCCGTACAAACACTATCAATTGTACTCATCACACTTGCATGACATCGGAAATACAGTTCTATGTCCACGCTATTCGTCTCTGGAACGCGCCTCCCAATAGATTACGTTCCTGTAGTAATGCTGTTCACTTCCAAAAAGCAATTGTCCTTATATTTCTCTCTATTATAATTATAATGTTAATAATAAATAAGAGATTACCCATTTTGTTAGCTAATAATAATGATATTTAATGCAACTTGTTAAGTATTGTTAGGCTACTAAAAATAATAATAATATTAATAATAATAATAATAATGACCTCGGGGGTGTTGTATCCCTAGGGGGCGCGTCCCCAAGTGGCGGATAGGGGAATGCTCGATAGATATATCGGGTAGGTGGGAAATAAAATACCACCCGCGGACCAAACAACAACACAAAATCCTGCACCCTAAACTGGGAACCAGAAAGCATGTAGGTGGGCGTCTGTACTCTGTTGTAGGTCAGAATCATTACTCTGGTAATAACAACGCTTAACGTTGCTATCACCACATACTTTTCGGCCCAGTAGTTAACAATGCACATAATGCATACTTCTAGGCCATTCTTTATTAATGGCGAAGCTCAAAAGTACAAGTGAATCACACACCACTGTGGCCTAGATAAAAGCCGAACTTGATCGCATTCCAATAAGTGGAACAGCGCGCGAACTTGATCGCATTCCAAATTTGCAATGAGTGTCAAAATTAATTCTTGAGAGAAGTGAATAATTTTGTAAATTTATTGGATTGCAAATCGCACATTTCACTAATCTTATTTTAAAGAGTAAAATATTTTAAAAAACAGATTAAAATTTCCTCACTAATAAAAATGGAAATTTCAAAAATTAACAGACAAGAAAAAATATCTGAAAAAATTCATCAAGCAAATGGAGTACATTCCACAAAACGTGAAGGACACTAAGGTGCAACCTCCGAGGTACATCCCATCGGAGATAAAGAAGCAGGGGCCGGCGAGATTAACAATCGAGGAATACTGAAAGCGGCAGCAAATTCGAAAGGAAAAAAACGCTACAGCAATACCGCAGCCAGAAGAAAGAACGGAACCGAAGCAGCGACGCGGAGGTAAGCTGGTAAAGGATAAGAGGCGACTAGCTTATTTGAAGGCACTCGTGACAGACGAAGATCACCCAATCCCGTGGGACAGGACACACGAAGTTTGGGAGGAAATAAATCAACTACAGCAGAGATTTAAGGAACGCAAACTGAAAGGAGCTACAACCAAAATGTGCAACAAATTCCTAAAAAATCCTAAGAAAGAAGACCATAATTGTTCTTAAATTATACATCTAAAATTGCAGACTTAAATTTTGGAAATAATAATTAGAATTATACAAGTAAATTTAGAAGTATTACTTTAAAGCAAATTTCATGTGATGAAGAAATAAAATTGGAGTTATATTAACACAAACAAATCTAGAAAACAAAATATTAAACTATGTTATATTAAGCTTTGGAAATAAAAAGAATTCACCAAACGCATACCTCATTTTTTTTTATTATTCATAGCGACCAGGCTAACAGCAATAGCTGCAAGAATTAAACGAAATCGATTCTGCAGTAGTTGCAAAAAGAAATAGGTCATAAACTTGAACTTGAACTTCAAGCAAGGCCAGAATTGCCAAACTACAAGCAGCAGCTGACAGCGAAAAACGCTAACAAAGCAACAAAAACAAAAAGTACGTCAGGCACCGGGCGAACAGAATTAAGCCACAAGCTCGAATTACAAAAAAAAAAAGTAATATAACATTATAAAAATAATATATATAAGCGTACGAAGGTACGAATGTTTACAACGTGTTCAGCCAAAAAGGGTGTCAATGAACCGTATTAAAGCTGAATAAGCAAAAGTTAATTGCTTGAAGAGAATCAATTAAAGTGTTAATTGTTTCCAAAAATATACAAAATAAATACTTGGAAAAATAAATATAGGATAATTAATGGCCGAATCTTTTCAAGAACAAGCATATTTAGCATTAGAAAAGGACCATAGGGATTTGAAGAGACAGGTAGGAGAACTAGTGACAAAAGTTTGGAACATCTTAAAAAATACCGTTTCCAATAAAGAATATTTAGAGTTGATAAAAACTAAAATAGACGCACTAGGAGAAATATCAACTGTAGAAAAAGCAGACGCATTAATAGAGGAATTGCTAGTGTTTTTAAAAAATATAATAGAAAACAAAGATAAAAGTTTACGGGACTGTTTATCAGAATTCAACGCGTTAAAAAATAAGTTCGATACTTATGTAAAGGAAAGACAGTTTCAGGAAAACATACTAAAGACCTTAGAAGACGAGAACGAACAACTAAGGAAATTATTAGAGAAGAAGGGTTTAACAGAAGAAACATTAAATAAAACGCTAGAACAGGAATCAGCACAAAAATCAAGAGAGGACTGTGCATCCTTAGAAAAGGCGCATGCTAGAATACAAGAACTTAAAGAGGAAAATAGACGCCTACAACAGGAAATAAAGCTAGCGCACGAACAATCACTATACCATAAGGAACCTACCCCAGCCATACCCAGTCCAAAGGAATATAATTCAGTTTCATTTCCTACATTTAAACCATTAGTGGCAGCACAAATCAAAATGGGTATAGGAGAGATAGCTAAAATTACAAATAGGCTGGTACCGCTCTTTTCTGGAACACATTCGCTAGACTTACGCAGCGAAGTGTATAAATTCATACACGGGTGCGAATTAGCCGCAAGAGATGTAGATGCGGACAACATTCAGGACTACATAGACTGCATTAAGCAGAGGTTACATGGGGATGCCTATGATTTAGTGAGGTCACAACGCTTCAATACCCTCGAGGAATTCAACCTCACAATAAAAAATGCATATTTACCAACGATATCCTTAGACTCAGTGATAATAGGTATCCAAAGTTGTAGCCAGCTACTTAACGAAGATATACGACAGTTTGCGAGACGCCTAACTACCCTACGAACACAGGCAGTAGAGTTAGTGCGAACGAAATATAATGGAAACGGTGATATGGCACTTTTGAGTATGGTGGAAGGAGCCGTAGAGAAATCCTTTAAAACAGGATTAAAGAACGCTGCATTGAGAATTTATATGCTCAATGTTACGAAGAAAAACCTCGAACAAATGGTAGAATTAGCCATAGAGGCACTCGAAACCATAGAAAACAGTAGTCTCCTCCACACAGACCCCTTAAACATTAATATGAATGCACCGCGTCCTGCCACCATGCCGTATAAACAACAAGAGCAAACTCAAAAGGGAAGTCAGGGCATAGCTTCAGGAGAAAAAATTGCCAGGCAACCCACTTCGGTACAAAATACTACACAAGGAGCGGCGAATAGAGTAATTTGCTCATTTTGTAACAAGCGAGGTCATACCAGAGACGATTGTTTGACTCGCAAGAACACGCCATATTGTCAGAAGTGTTTAAAATATGGACACGAGACAAGTTGGAGGTGTGACAACAAGGGCAACAACAGAAGTGAGTACATCAATAAGAATCAGAGGACTAACAACCAAAGTCAAGGAAATCAGCAATGGAACCGACCTCATCAGAATTGGCAGTCAAACCAAGTCCAACAAAACTGGCAGACAAACCGACCACAGCAGAATTGGCCTCAAAACCCATACCAGCAGAACGGGAACCAAAAACGGGCAATAAACACTAACCCAACTACACTCAACGGATTGCAGAGGAATCAGCCGAACAGAGCAAACCAAACGTTATGTCATTGGTGTAATAGACCAGGACATATGATAAAAAATTGCGAGGCAAAAAAGAAAAGGGAATCGTTACAAAGTAATAGTCCGGGAAACTGCCAAGGGCCCAGAATAGGCCAATAATCTGGGGACCCAAAAATATTAGTAACTTAAGGCCAAATGAAGGAGTAAGAGTAATTCATACATCCGAACCGGTTGTGGATACGTTACCAACTTTAACGAATAAAGTGGTAACCGTAAGTCCGACATCGAAAGCGATTGTTGAAACGTTACCAACTTAAAGAGACTTAAAAATTAATACCAAGTTAAGGAATACGGATAATAATGAAAACAATGTAACGGAGAGAAATCATACGTTGGGAGAAGCAGTTGATTCAGAAATGCCAATTAAGTTAGGGAAAAACCAAAAACTAAAACCAAAAATACCGTGCTCAATGAATAAGTTAGCAAATAACAATAGAAATACAGAAACAGGAGTATCTAACTGCACTCAAACCCAGCTAAATGACGTGTTCATTGAATTACCTTGCGCAGAGGCGAATAATGGAAAACTCATTTTACTGGTAGATACAGGGGCAGATACAAGCCTGATAAAGAAGTGTGCGATAAAAGATAGCACAATAATAGACAAGTCGAATAGGAAAGACTTAAGCGGAGCATTTGGAGGTTGTGTGACCACAGAAGGATCAACTACTATATCTCATAATGAGGTACAGTCCTTACGTTTAACGCTAAACGTTGTGTCACTTAAACAAGGAGTACCAGCAGACGGCATATTAGGAAGAGATAATTTGTGGAACAACTCCATTATAAATACAATGGAAAAGATTTTAACACTCTTCAATGAAAAGAAAGAGGTTATTTTAGAATTACCGATAAAAGCTATCGAGCAGATAGAGGAGGAAACCAAACAACACTACATACCAGTTGATGCAAGAACAATTACGATAGTACCATTAAGACTTCGTACGAAATGTAATAAGGTTGTAATTCATAAAGAAGAAATAGATCCAGGAATCTATATAGCAGACACATTAGTAAATGTGGAAGATAATACGGTTTATGCTCCCATATTAAATACAACAGAGTATGATTACGAAATAGATAGCGAATTTAAACCAAAATTCACAAACTTCGACGAGTACACAATACAAAGTACTGAGTCAATTAATAGTATAGGCAAAATAGATGCCAACAGAAGAATAAATGAATTGCTCAATGAAATTGAGTTAGATGAAAATTTAAATACGGAAGAAAAGAATTCAATTGAGGAAATAGTAAAATCTTTTCATGACGTCTTTTTGTTAGACGGAGACGAACTCTCGTTTACAAGTGTATTGAAACACGAAATTCCAACAGGCGCAGATCAGCCGCCCATAAATAGAAAACAATACAGATTACCTCAAATACATAGGGAGGAAATAAATAAACAAGTGAACAAACTTTTAGATGATGGCATAATCACACATAACACATCACCGTGGAACTCACCGTTACTTTTAGTGCCCAAGAAAAGTGGCAAGGACGGCGAGAAAAAGTGGAGACTCGTAATAGATTACAGAAAACTCAATGAAGCCACAATCAAACAAGTTTTTCCAATTCCCCGCATCGACGAAATTTTAGAGCAATTAGGCCATAGCAGATATTTTACAATGCTAGATTTGGCAAGTGGATATCACCAAGTTTTAATCGACGGCAGGGATAAGGAAAAAACAGCGTTCAGTACAGGACTAGGGCACTTCGAATTCAATCGAATGCCATTTGGGCTAACAGGTGCCCCAGCAACATTCCAAAGGATAATGAATCACATCCTTACAGGTCTACAAGGAATAGACTGTTTTGTTTATTTAGATGACATAGTGATATACGGTAGAAATCTGAAACAACACAAACAAACGTTATGTGCAGTATTACAGAAATTACGCGAACATAATTTAAAACTGAATACAGAGAAATGCAAATTTTTGAGAAAGGAAATAGTTTATTTAGGGCACAAATGCTCGGAAAATGGTGCTTTACCAGATCCCTACAAGGTAGAATGTGTGAAAAACATAGGAGTACCAAGAAACAGAAAAGAAGTACAAGCATTTCTTGGACTGATAAATTACTACAGGAAATTTATTGAAAACACAGCTAAGATAACGCTGCCAATTAACAAATTACTACGGAAGGACGCAAAATTTATCTGGACAGAAGACTGCCAGCAAGCATTTGAACGACTAAAAGAAGCAGTCATGCCACCGCCAGTGTTGGCATATCCAGATTTTTCAAAAGAATTTCTGTTAACGACCGACGCAAGAAACGAAGCGTTAGGCGCAGCACTTTCGCAAGGAGAAGTAGGCGAAGATAGACCAATAGCTTTCGCTAGCCGAGCGCTGAGCGACACAGAAAAGAGATATTCAACAATAGAGAAGGAATTCTTGGCGATAGTTTGGGCAACAAAAAACTTCAGAGCATATCTCTTAGGGAGACATTTCAAAATTTTTACTGACCATCAACCACTAAAGGGAATAGCCAATTTAAAGGACCAAACCTCAAGATTGGCAAGGTTTAGACACAAATTGTCAGAATACGATTTTGAAATCTTATATAAGCCAGGCAAGAAAAACCTAAACGCAGACGCACTGAGCAGAATTCCTCAAGAAAACCGCAAAACAATAGGAGCCGTACAAACACGGTCAAAAGCAAAAACAGGTAACCATGACCAACAACAAGGAACACCCGTAGAAATAGAAAAAGATGATGAGGAACCAGGAAACGGAAAAAATAACACAGCAACATTGCTGTCCGACCCGAAACAAATAGAAACAGTGATTAAAGATTTTCACAATTCACCACTGGGAGGACATCAGGGTGCGGTGAAAACGTATTTAAGAATCCGGAAACAATTCAGATGGCCAGGAATGCAAAAACAAATAAAAGATTTCATCAGAAACTGTCCAAAGTGCCAAGTGAACAAAAGTTCGAAATTGACAAAAATGCCCATGGTGCTAACAGATACACCAATGCGGCCATTCGACAAAGTTTACATGGATATAGTAGGTATTCTACCAGAAACCGTATCCGGTAACAAATATATTTTAACATTTCAAGATGATTTTTCAAAATTTATGGCATGTACAGCTATCCCAGACGCGGAAGCAAGTACGGTTGCCAGGGCGTTCTACGACGAAGTAATTACGCGTTACGGGATTCCGCGAATTTTAATTACAGATAACGGAACAAACTTAATTTCAAAATTATTCTCAGATACTTGTAAATTATTAGGCATTAAGAAATTACACATAACGCCTTACCATCCACAAGCTAATGGCTCATTAGAGAGAAGCCACAGACCGTTAGCGGAATACTTGCGGAGTTTTGCAAAAGAAGACGGGTTGAATTGGGATCAATGGTTAACTGCAGCTATGCATGTTCATAACCACACACCCCACATTACGACGAAGCAAACGCCATTCCGTACTTTGTTTGGTTTCGATGCAGAAATGCCGACTAACCTAAAAAGGAAGTGTAGTCCGGTATATAATGCCGAAGATCCAAATAAAGTGTTGAAATTTCAAATACAAAGGGCTCACGAAACCGTGAGAAAGAATCAGGATTTAGCGAAACAGGTAGCTAAAAGGCAGTACGATAACAAACTAAATTTAGTAGAATTTAAAGTAGGAGATAATGTACTAATTAAGAATCAAACTAGGAAAAATAAGTTTTCTCCCATATGGATAGGGCCATATAAAGTAGTAGGAATTAAAAGTCCAATTACGACAGTGTTAAATATTAAGGGAAAGGAAAAGCCATTCCACAATAACTTACTTAAGTTATATAGCAGCAATTAAATAGGAAAATAGAATTAACTAGATAATTATATAGGAATCAGAATCACTTAAACTAAGAAAATAGGTTTAATGGTAAATTAAATAAAGTAGTCATAAATTAAAGTAAATTAATCACAATAGGCACCTTATTCGGTAGGATAGAATAAATATATATAAAATAGGCTTGATAGGATTTATTATAGGATAATATGAAAATAACATTTTTAAGTTTATTACTAATAATTTACTACTATTAATTTTAAATTGATTTCATTCTTACTTTTGAATAACGAGTGAAATGCAACAAATTTCAAAACGAAGGTCACAAAGAAAATCAGAATAACGTTTCAATAAGCAACAATTTGTTTATTTAAGCGTAAAACTATAAGAAAAGAAAACTTATATAGTGATAAAATAACTTCGTACTTAATATTTGAGCCATTTCTTTTGTAAATTCGGAATTGAACTTTTTGGATTGTAGTTATTTGAATTGGTAATATACGGTATGTGAAAAGTAGCTGTTTCCGTTTTGAATAAACAGCATAAACATTACTATTGCATTTGCATTTATTAAAGGAATAAATGCACATGAAATATATGCATAAGGAGTTAGTTTATGCATAACCATAATTTACACATGATAACTATATCTGGTTGCAATCGTTGCAATAGAAAATGTATATAAATCTAAAATAAGAAGGATCTTTGTTTCTTATAAATATTCTTACGAAAATATAAATAAATATATCTTACATATCTTACAAATACAAAATAATATCTTACGAAAATATAAACATATATAAAATGTAGTACATAAATATTCAATGTAAAATATTAACGAATTCGCGGTAACAACAAACAAAACATAAGCAAGAATTGAGCGATAAGCGCAAGCACTGCAACAAAAGCAGGTGTCAAAATAGAAGAACTGAACGCGAGCACAATGCAGCGTCAGCTTAAAACAACAAAAACAATAATGAACAACTTCAAAAATCAAAACAATGAAGAAAAGAATTAAGAAACTAATAATAAAAATAATAGGAAAACAAAGACATAATGTAACCGTTGTTATACACATAAATATATAGGCAATAGTTAAAGTACATTTACAAATGTACACATATACACATATAAAAATAATTTAAAACTTGTAATTCAGAATATGATATGTACATTAGACTGGTCGCATCTTGTATGGGATTTTTTTTTTCTTAAAATATAATTGTTTGCGCTGCTTAAAATATGAGGTTTGGTGTAAGAAATCATGTCCTAATTTTTCAGCTAAATCCGACGGTGCCTAGTCGTGCCTAGTGGGGCCCAAAGTTCCCCATATTATAAAAAACATCTATTCAATCAGGTATTTATAGATATATTGAATAATGTGCTTCAAATATAATTTAATTTATTAATGGTTTTGAAAGTTAATATAATGATAAAAAAAAAGTATATATTTATTTAATTAATTTTATTGAGTTGATTAATTTATAAGAGAAGATTTGTTGTGAGAAGGATATAAATGACGATAGTGTTCAACAACCTGGAGTAAGTACTGCTTATCTTTCTCATCGTATGTTAGCCATTTATTGTAATCCGTGATGAGTTTAATTGCTCTTTCTGCTGCATCATTCACAACATTCAAATGTTGACAGACAGCTTTTCCAGCGCAATAATCATCCCTCTGTTGCCATCGAGAAGGTTCCGATTCTAAAAATTTGGGATCTATGGCTAATCGAGAAAAAAACTTCTTTGTCAGTGGAGAAACGAAATCTGATATATCTCTTGACGCGTAAGAGAAAATTTCATCCATATTGACAACATTCCTTTTCGAAATTTTTTCATTATTTCCGTGTATGTCATTGCCGATGTCGAGTTTTTGGACCATCATCTTTTTTATTTCCAAGGGCACGCTTTCATTCACAAATGCAAGGCCAACAGTTTCTTCTGACAAATACCAAAAATGGTTTTTTATTTTTTGCAATAATGCGGTCGGAACTTCTTTATCAAAATAAGTTACAACGTTTTGAATGAAATCAAGATCTAGTTTTGGCGCTTCTATAGCATTCGCACATCGGAACCAATAAAGAAAAGATAGTCAAAAATAAGCAAATGCTCCGAAGACTTTTCAATTCCGCTGCTGTCAATTTGAACTGTTCGCGAAATAGAAATATTTTGTAACAATAAATGCACTTTGACATGAATCGTGCATGCGATGTTGCACCAGGCAAACGAAATTGTGAAAAATCTGGTACACGCTCCCCAATAAAATGGAGTTTTAACTGAAGCAACTCTTCATAATCTGCACGCACGTAATGGAATTTTAACGCATTTATACAAAAATTCTTCAAATAATCTACGCGCGATGTTGTTAAAATTCGTACCACTTCTTCTCCAAAATTCCACTCTTGAACGTGCTAGCTTCAATGTGTTTCCAATACTTGGCAAATCTGTTGAAGAGAAGAACTTCTGGCCCGGATGTTTTCCCAAAATTCATTTCAAATACAGATTTGACCAACAATTCACTTATATGGTGGCGACATGGAAGAAAAAGTAGCTTACAGACAATATGAAGTACGTGTATGAACTACCGTTGTTTTACTTACATTGTTAGTGGTACATTTTAAAGGTTTGATAATTATTTCGTTTGTTGAATAATTTTACATGAAATAAAATATTACTGTAAAACTCAGGTCGAAGAAATTTCACCTGAATAACATAAACGGAATTAAACAAACAATTAAACGACGAAGAAGCAAAGTAGTTGGCAAGCAGAGTAGAAGGTCGTCGTACATCGACGATAAGACAACCGATGTTTTTGATGTCCTTTTAATTAAATACATGCTTGAACATTTTAATATGAACTTCGAATTTTTTATTTCTTCCAATAATAAATAAATTTTAGTTAAATTCTTTCGTTCGTATCATACTAAAACATTAAATACCAAATACTTTAATCTATCTATACAATATATAATTTCTTAGTATGTCCGGATGTTTGTATGTATGTCCTATTCTTTCCGCAACTTTCTGAAGCCATCTGATGACATAGGAAGCTGAAATTTGGCATACTTAAAGTACTTTCTCTGCGGAAGATCGTAACGAAGCCAGATTTTTGATTTTCGGTCTATGGGACCGGCTTTTCAACTAGTATAACTATAAAGATCCGATTGAATAGATGTTTTTTTATAATATGGGGAACTTTGGGCCTCACTAGGCACGACTAGGCACCGTCGGTTTGAGCTGAAAAATTAGGACATGATTTCTTACACCAAACCTCATATTTTAAGCAGCGCAGGCAATCAAATTAAAAAAAAAAATTATTGCGACCAGTCTAATGTACATACAATAAGAAATTAAGAAAATTAAAAGAAATAGGAAAGAATATATAATTATTAAGGAGAAGGAAAAAGAATTGCACTTAACTTTTACAAAATAACATAATTAGAACATTATTATTAACATTAAAATAAGAAAGAAATTACATAAATATTGTAATTGCATGAAAAATAACGTTATTAAAATACATTAATTAAATTTTAATTGAAATTCAACACATTCTGAATTTATAAGAAACACTTACAGTACAACTAATAATATTTTAAACTTAATTTAATTTAGAAGCAAATATGTATGTACAGTTAAATAATGAAAAAAAGGCATAAGAAAAGAAAAGAAATAAGAAAATTAAAAGGAACAAAGAATATAATTATATGAAAATTAGGAAGAGAAATATATTTGAAATGAATTTGAAATATTAAAATAAAAAGGGAATATATTAAGATACTTGTACAAAAATTTTTTATGTAACGTAACAAATCATATTCAACTAGAATAACGTCGATTGTGTTGAATTAAATAAATATTAGAAATTATGTAATGAAATTCAATCAAGATAAAATATTGTTAAATACTTAATATTCCTAAATTAATATAATACAAGCTACGAAAATGACTTCAAATCTGTATAATTGCGAACAAATTAAATATGAATACATTGTAAAAGAGGGAAAAAGAAAATAGATAAAAATTAATAGTACTTGTAATAACGTTTAAAAGAAGATTCCAGCATGCAGAGAAGCTGACCTGAATGCCGATGCACACCCATCACAACAGCGAAAGTGCAACATCACACCACAACATGTCGACAACAGGGCGACGATAAGCGCCCAGCCAACTCGAAGGGGAAAGGGTAGCTGGAACAGCTGATCAGCGTAGCGACAACAACCATCGCAACCAAAGATGAAATAGTTGCAAACAAGCAAACCAATACAACAAGGCAACAACAGTCGACAACAAACACGAAATTACCTTCCAAGAGGTCTAACAACATAACCAGAAGATAGTCGCTGAAGAAAAATAGCCAATCGTCAGTACTATGAGTCCATAGTACGGCAACATATTCAGTGATGACAGCTTTGCAATTAATGCCTGCGAGTGAACTGCTTGCCTTTTAAGCGGAAGTCCACGTTTAAGCGGAAGTTACGTCACGCGTATGCGACAGCAAAATCACGACCCAATAGCAGCAAGTAGACAAGCCACTAATGCAGCCAGATGTTCGCCAGTTGAATTTACGGCGACATTTTGAAATTTACGGTTTTATGACGTCTACAACATTACCTCAAGTGGCAGCGATCTAAAAACGCATTACCACTAGCTACAAGCAAAGATATTGAAGACGATGAAGCAAGACGTTAAAACGATGATTCCGGAAACATCTCAACCATCCACTACAGTTCAAGCAAACAACAATTGATCCCAATTGTGGAACAACCGACACTATAACCAACGAACAACCGAATAGTACCAGCAGAACAACGGGAACTAAGGTCGATAGCTAACAACGGCCGTTCCGAGTATAGTCACTACAACACAGCAACAACCACGCCAGCTACCCAGCAGCAACAAAATTCCCACAACACACCGAGAAGAAGACATCAATTCAACGGGGTGTACATCAACAACAACGTCAACAGTAACATCAACAGTTACATTAACAAAAACATCAACAGCTACGTCAAGGTCAACACCAACATCAAATCATCATCAGCCTACAAACAGACGACACCGAAGAAGTGCAGTTACCATTTGTATTATTGTATTATTATTGTAATTGCTTCTATTGTAATTATGGTTAACAATTAATTGTATTCTAATTATTACTAATAATTAATCATTATTGACATGACACATAAGATATTCACAAAGAAAGAAAACCACAACCATACATAAGTATACACTAAGTAAAGACAGAATAAGCATACGCCCACCCACAATTCAACAAAAATGTACAAGAACTCTACGTTAGGAGCGGCTCTTTAACAACACCTGGCAAGAGGTCTAAATTGCCAAACAAAAATGGAGAGACAACTAAGAAATAGAATAATTAGAATGCCGCCATCCGGGGGCGCCCGGGCTGACTCTGGAGCTACCGCTGGAGTTAGCAGTCTGCGAGCCGGTAGTGGTGAGGCAGAGACGCAGGATCTGCACACTGGGATTACCCGAACTAATAGAAACCTGCGACCGAGAAACAGAGAAACAACATCTACCTCAGTTTCCCCAGCTTCGACTGTTTCAACGGGTTTAATACCCGAGACCACACAAGCTGGACGTCGTAGACAGCGTATACCATGGTCTGAAGAAATGATTAAAAACATTATACGCTGCTAATACAGAGCAACTAAATGCGGAAACGAAAATACAGGATACAGACTAAGACAACATGAAATGTTTATTAATTTATATCCTCAAATTGCTAACAAACTGACTGTTCAAAACATTGCGGATAGAGTGCGAGCAATAAGAACAACGCTGTTACTACCGCAGATTGAAATAACCCGTATAGAAAATGAAGTTCGGAGCGAACTGAGACCACAACATAGACTTAGCTTGGGAAGAATAATAAACGAAGTTGAGCAGCAGTCGCCTAGACTAGACCATAGAGTGGAAAAACTTAATAACTATCGATCATCCTTAGGGGCTGATGCAGTTTTGAGGATGCAGTTATTGAATTTGAAGGAATGGACCCAAAATGCAGACCGAGAATACCTAAGGCTTATTTAAATAAGGTGATGGTGGATATCATTAAACACCTTAACAATATAATAGCATGTCCCCTGCAGGAGAGCCATGACTTAAGCTACATACATAGTATAACTTACTGTGCAGCAATAACAGCATGTAGAACAGTTGGAATAAAAGTCCCCTTGGCCCAAGGAGAAAGAGTACCAAACCGGCTCAAAGAAAAACCAGCATGGCAAAGGAGGTTAGAAAACAAAAAGCACAGATTAAGAGCTCACTTGGGCAGACTGACGCAGTATAAAAGAGGCACAAGGTCTAGAGGATTGTGCAAAAAAGTAGAGAAGATCATTCATCCTCGAGTAATAAGGGACCTTACTCCCGACAGACAGATTGACACAAAGACTCCAAGTGTTAAGTTTAAGATTGAAAAGATATTTAGATAGTCAGGCAAGAAAAATGGACAATAAAAAATTTAATAATAACCAGCGAAGATTTTATACCCATATCAGTGAAAACTACCGCACAATGTTAGAAAATCCAGGACTTACTGTGGATGACATCGAACGGGTCTGGGGAGAGCTATGGGGCTCAAACCGGGTACATAACCACCAATCGATCTATTTAACTAGGGAGCCTCATCATCCTCAAATGAATCATGAGGAAATATATATGGAAGAATTAAAAGCAATTGTACAAAAAAGTAAAAACTGGAAGTCCCCAGGCCCAGATGAAGTCCAGAATTTCTGGTTTAAGAAATTGACTAGTTTACACACGCACATGGTAGACAACTTCAATAAAATTCTTAACGGGGACGCCACGATGCCGGCCTTCTTCAGCAAGGGTATAACATATCTGATCCCCAAAGGTGGACCCCTTAAGAAAGCAGCCAACTACAGGCCGATTACATGCTTACCAACAATATATAAAATCTTAACGTCTATCATCAGTAATCGCGTTTGGAAGCACTGTGAAGTACACCACATCAGTCCAGCGGAACAAAGGGGATGTGCCAGAGGATCTAGAGGGTGCAAGGAATTAATTACTATTGATGCCATTATTACGCAAAATGCAATAAAAAAACAACGAAACCTAACTCTAGCGTATATTGATTATAAAAAAGCCTTTGATAGTATTCCTCATTCGTATTTAATCCATATTTTAAAACTATATGGATGGAATACATCCTAAGATTATATCATTTTTCGCAAACACTATGTGTAACTGGAAAACCAATATGCGCCTTGGAAATGTGAAAACCAAAGACATAACGATTAAAAGGGGAATATTTCAAGGTGATACATTTAGCTCACTTTGGTTTGTCTATGCTTGTACCCACTCAGCAGAGTCCTAAATGCATCGTCCAATGGATATCGCATAAAATTTGGAGAATTGTATTACAGCTATACACATCTCCTGTATATGGATGATCTTAAATTATTTGCGCGATCAAAACGCCACCTGGCTGGGCTCCTTAATATTGTCAAAACCTTTAGCGATGATATAACTATGGAATTCGGGTTCGACAAATGCAAATCAATAGAAACAGTAAGAGGAAGGATTGTGCATAGTGAAGGATTTAATTTTGATGATGGTTCAATTGAGTCACTGCAGAATGATGAAACTATAAGTATCTCGGTGTTCAGGAGATGCGTGGTATACTGCACAGTACTATGAAAACCAAAGTAAAAACGTGCTTCAAGGAAAGACTAAAATGCATATGTAATACCAAACTGAACAGTGGTAATCTAGCGAGAGCTATTAATGTTTTTGCTACTCCTGTTCTTACTTACTCTTTTGGAATTTTAAAATGGAGTCACACGGACATAGATGAGCTAGAGCGTATAATCCGAACAACCATGACGTTGCACCGGTTTCATCACCCGCGATCCGCCAGAGAAAGACTCTGCTTACCAAGAGCGGAAGGAGGCCAAGGAGTATCCAACATTCACAATTTAAATCTGATGCAAATTGAAAAATTGCGATGCTTCTTCTACAATAGCAGTCAACAGGATAGTAGATGTCATGCACTGATCCAATTAGACAGAGATTACACGCCCCTGCATCTATATGATCAAGAATTTCAGCCTCTAACTCACATCCGTTCAATCAGTGAAATTATCGACCAATGGAAACATAAGGAAATTCACGGAAAATACCCTTACCAACTCCAACTAGAGAATATCGATAAGGGAGCGGCCACCATCTGGCTGCAAAAAGGACAGTTGTTCCCGGAAACCGAAGGTTTTTTCATAGCAATTCAAGACGGCATAATTGCAACCCGGCAATACAGGAACGCTATCTTACATGAGAACATAGAAAGCACTTGTCGTCGATGTAGACACACCCAAGAGTCAGTTGAACACATTATGAATGGCTGCTCAGCACTGGCCAACAGTGATTATCTCCATAGGCACAACAACGTGCCTACAATCGTCCACCAGGAATTAGCACTAAGATCCAAACTAGAAGAAGAAAAAATCCCATTCTACACATATCAACCGACAGGGGTCTTATTAAGCTCAGATTATAAACAATACTGGGACAGAATCATTACAACTGACCACACAATATTGGCAAATAGACCTGATATAGTAGTATAGGATCGATAGAAGAAACAGGAATGGATACCTAGTAGATATTGCAGACCCACTTACAAATAATATAAATCGGACTTTTGCTGAAAAAATTGGAAAATACATGGAAGTCGCTCATGAAATTAAACAACGCGAAGCATTACGAACAGTACGCGTAGTTCCACTTGTCATCTCCAGGGATAATTGCAAAATCTGTTATCGAAGAATTAAGAAACCTAAAATGCGCACATCTTTTACATGAAATATCTAGATCTGTTATCCTGAGCACATGTAGGATTGTGCGACAATTTCTACAGCAACCGTAAATCTGATTTAAAATATAAATAAATCAAGACAAATATTCAAACAATGAAAGAAGTGCCGATATGACTTGCAACCGAGTTGCCGTCGTACTCGGTGAAAATGGACCCTAGCTCGCGCGGTGTCTGGGGGGGGAAAGAGGCGTGGGAAATAATAATAATAATGTCGGATAGGGGAATGCCCTGTAGATATATGTACAAGGTCGGTGGGAAATCAAATACCACCCGCGGACCAAAACTGGGAAACAAAAATCCAGGAAGGTTCTGACCCAGAGTGGGAGCCTCCTGGTCGGCGTCTGATCTCCATGTCAGGAGCGGCTGAAGTAAAACCTGCCAGCAGGAAAAAAACGGAACTGAAGAAAAACAGTAAACCAACCCATTTTTGGAGAATGCAAAGAATAAGAACAGCCTCTGACGAGCGTCGGGACGGTCGAGAACGACGCGGGAATGATGGACTCGACCATGATGACAACATAGAGAACTCTAACAATGCTGGAAGTGTTTTGCCGCAAAGCATGGCAACCACCAAGGCACGTAAACCCAGTCAACGCATGATATGGACAAACGAAATGAACACAAATGTCATGCGATGTTACTACAAAGCAACACAAATGGAAGCAACCACTACAGGATACAGAATAGTTTCTGAAATTATTTCTAGAAATATACCCTGACCTTGCAGAGAAGGTCACTGCACAAAGACTATTAGATCAAAAACGTACAGTAATAAAAAACAACACTCTAACAGATAGAGAACTGCAACAAGTTAGACAAACAATAGCAGAAGAGCAAAATACTCAAAGTCATAACCGAACAGACACAATGCAAACAGTAATTCAAGCATCCCAACCCAATAATGACCTGCAGCAGATAGATGAAAACGTCAATTCAGATGTAATAGTGTCTCAAAGAAGCACAGACCGAGGACTTAACCAAGTCGAAAAAAAGAAAGAAATAAACATGATCCCACCTAAGTTAGAAGAAATAGAGGCATTCTGGAAAGTAGTGTGGTCTGAACCAAAAACACATAATGATAACAAAATATGGGTAAAAGAAGAACAGACTGCACATGAAGGCATACGACGACAGACGTACTCTGAGGCTACGAAGCAAGAACTCAGTGAAGCAATAAAGAAAACCCACAACTGGAAAGCACCTGGAATAGACTACATCCACAATTTTTGGTACAAACAATTCACAACCTTACATGAACTCCTTACAAAGCAGATTAATGATGTCATTAATGAACCAAACAAAACACCGCCATTTCTAACACAAGGGAATACATACATAATCCCAAAGAATGACGAAACACAGAATCCATCAAACTATAGACCGAATACATGCTTGCCAACGATTTACAAACTAATAACATCTATATTATCATCACTTCCAAAATTAACAAACACCTCACAGAACACAACATACTAACTGAAGAGCAAAAAGGATGCAGAGCGAACTCCCAAGGATGCAAAGAGCAGCTCATAATTGATAGCACTATTCTGCAACAGGCGCGGATGGGAAAAAGGAATCTCATAACATGCTACATAGACTATAAAAAAGCTTTTGACTCAATACCACATACCTGGTTACTTAAAACACTTTCAATATACAAGATTGATAAAAAAATCCAACAATTCCTAACAATAGCTATGAAATCTTGGAAAACAATACATTTAAATACAAGTAATATAAAAATAGCCACAAATGAAATAAAAATTAAAAGAGGTATTTTCCAGGGGGATTCTTTAAGTGCGCTATGGTTCTGTCTATGTCTCAATCCGCTTTCAAACATGTTAAACAACGCAAAGAAAGGATTTGTCATCAAAAATAATAAAACAGCACTACATAAAATAAGTCATCTACTATATATGGATGATATAAAAATATACTCAGCAAACATATCACAGATGCAATCTCTACTAAAAATTACAGAAGAATTTACAAGAGATACCAACATGGAATTTGGAATCAGTAAGTGCAAAATGCTACACATAGAGAGAGGAAAGATAATAACACCACACAACAATGAGATTGTAAACGAAGAAACAATAGATAACATGCAACCGGAAGAAACTTACCAACATCTAGGAATAAATCAGAATTTAACAATAGATCATAACAAACTAAAACGCCAACTTGAAAACATATACAAACGTAGGCTCACCCTACTTCTGAAAACTAAACTGAATTTAAAAAATCTCTTTAAGGCTATAAATACATACGCCATACCAATATTAACGTACTCCTTTGGAATAATAAAATGGTCAAACACAGATTTAGAACACCTCAACAGAATTAATAGAACTAAATTCACGCAATATCGATGTTTACACCCAAAGTCACGCATTGAAAGAGTAACCCTAAAACGAAAAGATGGTGGAAGAGGCCTAATAGATATAGTGACACTACACCACACACAAATAAATAATTTTGTTCAGTATTTCAGCAGCAAAAACACACCACTACATAAAGCAGTAGTTGAAGCAGACAAAGGATATACACCACTAAGTAACAGTAACTCAAACAATAGCCCGCATGAAACTGGATCCACGATCGCAACGACATCAATAACCCAGAAACGAACAGAATGGGCTCAAAAAGCTCTACATGGCAGACAAATACACGGTTTCATAATGGCCATACAAGATCAAGTAATCGCCACAAAGAACTACAGAAAACACATTCTAAAAGAGAATATGGAAAATGACACATGTAGAAAATGTAACAGGGAAAAAGAAACCATCGAACACATAGTAGGAGGATGCAGAGCACTAGCAGGCACAGATTACGTCGATAGACATGATAATGTAGCAAAAATAATCCATAGCAAAATAGCTTTAAAAAACAAACTTATGTCAACGGATACTCCGTACTATAAATACAAACCATAGAAATTACTGGAAAATGAGGAATATAAGCTCTACTGGAATAGACCCATTCTAACAGATAGAACAGTTGCACACAATAGACCAGATATAACCGTGATTGATAAGAAACTGAAATTCACAACACTCATAGACATTGCAAATGACACAAACACAGTTTGTTCAACAAAGAACAAGAAAAAATATCAAAGTACACACCATTAGCCGATGAAATAAAAGAAGTGGCAACAAGACGTAGTAAAAATAGTACCAATTGTGATCTCTGCAACAGGCGTAACAACAAAGAACTTCAGTACACATTTAAAATCACTAGAAATAAATTCAGATATCCATAAAAATCTGCAGAAAGCAGCTATACTCAAAACAGCGGCAATAGTTAGAAGATTTTTAGACCAAAAATGGACCGAGCCTAACCCTTTTGCAAATGGATATATATTGGTAATGTAGAAAAGATATAAGTATTTCATATATTTTCTATTAAATGTGTTCTAAATTTGTGTGTTTTAGGTCGATCTTGACCGTCGTGTGTCTTGGTCGAGAATCTGTATCCAGTTAAAGGCTAAATGCTTTTAATTAAATGGCCTCAATTTTCAGTCAACATTGCTCCATATTTTTTGGAAAAGATAAAAGCCCAACAGTCGAGAAGTCTACTTTCATATCTACAGAAGGACCTTAATTCAGGTAATAAATCTTAATTTTAACGCTTGTAGGCTAATTCAACGGAAGGAATAATGAGTACATTGCGATGAATCGTGCTACTAATTGCTAATCCGTTTAAACAATCGAGAACGATTTTTACAATTGCTGTTCCTTGTTTTTCCCCGGATTCGAGGAATTGTATCATAATTAAATTAATGCAGTGCTGAAGCCACAAGTCGTAACAATAAAATCGGAAAATAAGAGAATTAAGTACAAAGCAACGATATTGGATGCACAGAAAGCAACAATTCTCCATTGTAACTCAATTGGCGACTACAGAAGGCTGTATGAAGATCTGAGAAACAAGGTAGGTAGGTAGGTAGCTAGATTGGGCTGTCCCGAGGGACACACTTAGACCAGTTTCGGTCCCTTGTGATACCCTATGGATCTTTATATACCCCTATTCGAACCACGAGGAGCTATTAATATATAGGCTTATGTCCTTTATATTAAGGGATGCTCGATCCCATGTATGGGACGATCCCATGTCGGTGTTACGTCTACGAGCCAGCGCAGGACAACTGCACATCAGGTGCAGGACGGTCTCCTCCTTCTCCTCATCCATGCAGCTTCTACAGAAGTCGTTTGAGAATATCCCAAGTCGCCTTGCATGCGTGCCAATAAGGCGGTGTCCGGTAACCACCCCTATCACTCGACGAGTATTTTCCCTGCCTAGTGAGAGGAGAGTCTTCGTGTTCTTCAGGTGAAAGAGAGGCCAAATTCGCCTTGCAATACTGCAGTTCGACCTCCCCTCCCATCTCTTTTTGGCTTGCTTGAGAGCTGTTTCCATGAGCCATCGTTTGCAGGTAGCTATTGGCATGCCCACGATATCTCTGTCGGGTGTAATGATCAACGTAGTGCCCTGGTGGGCGAGTTCATCCGCATAGCAATTTCCAGCACAGGCTTATTGAAAGCTGCTCTGCCATCTCGTTTAGAGATTGGTGGCAACCTTTTACCACCTTGGACGTGGTGTATGTGGATTCCAGGGATTTAATGGCCGCTTGGCTGTCCGTAAACACACAGATATCGGTTGCCGATATCCTGCTTTCTTTTAGCCACGACAGTGCTTCGCGGATAGCGATTACCTCCGCCTGAAACACACTGCAGTAGTCCGGAAGACGGAATTTTTCCGCAACCCCGCAACTTTCCGAGAAAACCCCACCTCCCACCCTGCCGTTGAGGTTTGAATCGTCGGTAAAACTGTATAGCCCTTTCAATCGGCTGTGATCCATTACCCAATCGCCTCTGCTTGGTACCAGCGTGTTAAATTTGCGGGTTGGAAGTATGAACGGCTTGATGTAGTCTAGGTTTCCAAAAGAGGAGGGCAGGCCCTCTAATATTCTCTGGTGGCCAACGGATCTGTGGGTCCATTTTGATAAAGCGTTCAGCCTTACGGCCGAGGTCTTGGCCAGGAGTCTTCCCATAATATCCAGTGGGGGCAGATGTAATATCGTCTCAAGAGCCGCAGTGGGCGTGGACCTGAGAGCCCCCGCGTTGCAAAGGCAGGCAGACCTTTGAACTTTTTCCAATAGCCTGCAATTTGTTACCTTTTCCAAGGATGGCCACCATATGGCTACCCCGTAGAGCAGTATGGGCCTAACCACTGCTACGTACAGCCAGTGCGTAATCCATGGGGAAAGCCCCCACTTCCTACCGATGGCTTTCCTACAGGAGTAGAGTGCAACCAGGGCTTTCTTTATCCTTTCTAGAATGTTTAGTTTCCAGCTCAGTTTCCTATCTAGTAGCAGACCAAGGAATTTATCTCTCCATCGTCGTCATCGATCTCTCCAGATCGTTCTCCTAACTTTGGCATCGCCTAGATGTGCCTCGATGGTCCTACCTTTGAGCATTTGCCCAATAAAGGACACCAGCACCTCCTCGACTTGTAGATTTCTCAGAGCATTCAGTATAGCGTCAGCTTCCACATTATTGAATGCCCCTACAACATCAGTAAAGGCCACAAGGGAGAATTCCCTCCAGGCCAGCGAATTCTCGACGATGCTTACCAGAGAGTGTAACGCAGTTTCCACAAATTTTCCCTTCCGATAGGCATGTTGAGCGGGGGATAGATTACTCAAATATTTTCCCCTAATATGTAATTCCAAAATCCTTTCCAAGATTTTTAGTAGGAATGATGATAGAGTGATGGGTCGTAGATCTTTGGCAAAATCATGTGCAATTTTATTTGCTCCCTTTGCTCGATTGAAAAGGCCCCTTGCCCTCTTACGTAGGTCCGTTAGGCCGGGACTCCACCATGTCGGTTTCCTTTTACCCCTAGGCCTTCTAAGAGGACATGCTTTAACAAAAGCCCTATTTAACGTAGTAGAGAAGAACCCGACCATTCTGTCAAGTTCCTCCTCATTTGTAGCGACCCCCGGGCCGGCGGCCAGGCTAGCCTCAACTTCGGCTTTGTACATACCAGTCTACTCTCCTGACGTCTCTAACAGCCTGAGTTGTCTCAGCGGGAAACCCTCCAAGATTGAAGACAATGTATCGGTGGTCAGAGAAAGAGTGCTCTTCAGAGACCCTCCAATTGCATATGCGTGAACTCAAGTCCTGAGATGCAATTGTAAGGTCGAGAACTTTCCTTCTATTCCTAGTAATAAAGGTTGGACTGTCCCCCGAATTACATATATGCAGGTTCTCACTTAAAATAAAATCAAACAGCGACTCACCTCTTGTATTTGTGTCGGAGCTGCCCCAGATGACAGATGACCAGGCCCGCCTTGCAGCGCTGTGCAGCAGCGACCAGGCTTCTGGTCGTGGGTGCGGGAAAGTTTACCTCTTCGGATGGCATGTAGATGGAGTCCAGGCAGTAAAGTCCCGTCTCTGGATTCCATCGCCACAACCGTGCTATCATTCTCACTAAAAGTATTAAGAAGAAAACCGTTAAACCTAGTCTTCAAGACTATACAGGATCTGGGCCTACCTTCATTCCTTCTGTAAAAGAGGAGCCCGTATCCTGTATCTTGGAGCCCGTAGCCCACGAACCTAGCCTTCAACGACCCAAGGTTCTTGGATTAGGGCAGCGTCGTCTTCATCCTTGGAGAGACGAAGATTGAGAGCAGCAGTCGCTGCTTTGCAGTGGTGAAGGTTGATTTGTATCAACCGTAGGGTCACGGCACAGTTTATCAACCTCCACCACGGTTTCGTCCAATTCGGAGCCGGATGTTAGGAGATCCTCCTCATCTAATGAAGCGAGAGAGAATCTCTTCGCAAAATCGCCCTCCAACCCTTCCTAGGAGTCAGAGGGTCCTTCCAAAAGAGATTCCTCTCCAGGGAGGGGGGACGGGGTTTCAGCCAGACTTTCCGAAACAGATGCTGCAGTGTCCACTGCAGGCTCTGGCCCGGCATCATTTTTGGCTTCACCCTGATCCTAAGGGTCTATACCCTTAGGGTCACAGAGGTAAAACCATATCCCGCCACCCAACCTGCCTTTTCTAGAGGTTCCAGAGACTCTTTGTTCAGGCCGAGCAACGCTGACCGGAAGTCCCCCTTCCGCTCCTCTAGCTTCAGAACTTTCCAGTTCGAAGTAGGCAAGTTTGGGTTGCTGTATTGGAATATTTCCAACACAGTGGCTGGGGCAGATGGCTCTGCCGGAATCCACGCCCTTGCACGAGGCAGGGACGGGATTTCTTCGCGCGGGACGGCTGCGAGCTTTGCACCCGGACCTCTCCAAGCCTACTGATGGCCAGCTTGTAGAGATCATAAGATCTTTGATCTCAGTTTAGCCCGGCCATGATACCACCCTGCATGTCTGACCACGGGCACGGGACCTGGGAACTCTTTCATCATTGGGAGGAAGCTTTGGGCCAACTTGACCTCCACCTTCCTCCAGTGATCGAAAGATGTGGTGCCTTCGGGATCGCAGCGATCAATCACTGCCAGCACCAAGTGATCCTTAACCACCTCACTAAAAGGCAGACTTCTATCTGCCGCCCCCAGCACTTTGGCTTTTTTGCCCATAGGCGAAACGAGCTCATCTGCCGACCTTTGCCGCTTGCACGACGAGCCTGCAGATGTGGACGGTGCCACAGTGCCAATGACACCCGTCGCCCACTTAAGGGACTCCCTCTCCTTGTCGGTCAGATCCTTTTCAGGAATCTTCCGTAGCCTGTCCCTTAGTTTCAAGGCGTGCCGTCGAGTCCTGTATCTGCCCTTGCTGCCCCGTTCGCCGTCCTGCCCCGTTCTCGAGGAACCAGAGCAGGGCGGTTTGTCAGTCCCCGTTTCGGACGGACCGTTCTCTTGACAGTCCCTGGCTTTGCTCTGGCTAGACACAAGGGTCTCAGCCTTTGCCGCCATTACCACTGCCGGAGACTTCCCCTCATCGTCCACACCACCATCCTTACCGCTGGTGCCAGGCCAACAGGCCGCAACGCCAGCAGCCCCGGCGGCAGGACTCTCCCTCTCCCTAGCCGGTTTTTTAAGAGTGCCGGCCAACTCTTTGGTGTTTTTGTTTTTGTTCTGTCTATGTAGTTCCCACGAGTAGCGGAGAAGGGGTGGTCGGCCTGTGCAGAGATCCGCAATACACAGGTAAGGCTGCTTAATCCGGAGGTCGCCAGGTATCCGGATACTCCGTTAGAGACTGGGCTATTTTTATACTGGGCCCCCAGCCAGGCTGATCCTCGGCACGGGTCGTATGACACCTTGATCCAGCCCAGTTGGTGGTTGTTGGTTCATCTCCAACCTTATGACCTTTCCCACAAGATAGTCAGCGCTCGGCATGCACCTCGTGCCCCCATATGCATGCTCACATTTGCTGTAGAAACATGCATGTAAGTGCACAGACCGCATGCAGCTCACTATACACCGCCTTGTCGGTCCAGCCAACAAGGCAGGAGACTTAAGCCCCTCCACCACGTCAAGGTCACCACCAAGGAAGGGATCTGAGAAACAAAGCAGCAAAAAAAAAACCTCACAGTTTAACCATTAATTTTAGTCATTGGTCCAATATTAGAAATTGAAGCAACATATGTTTTGTATGACGAGGTACTTTATAAGATGCCTACTTTTCTTAAATCGTTGGATATAATATTCAAATTATATCAAGTATTAAACTTTAAATATCCAGTTCAAGCGCAATGCCTATTCCAATTCTTAGAAATGCATTTTCTTGAACTTTCGTCTAGCTCAAACCCAAACGTAATTCATCTGACAAATTTTTGTCTTTTTGTAATATTTGTAATTAATGACTTAACTAATAACTATGATTTGTTTTTAATTCTATTCATAAAAACATAAATAAAAAATATTTCGTTTATATATTATATATACAGAAACTAATGGGGTATAGTGTAAAGTTTACACCATCTCTTGGTATATTTTACATGAAAAACTGTTTGAATGAATGCGGTATAGTGTAAAGGTTACACGCTATTTTTGTAAATTTTACATGAACATATTGTTTGAATCAATAAAGCAATCTGTAAAACTACCGCGATCGGCGATTAACAAGACGACTAGTACGACTAATGAGGTCTGATCTGTTTGAATGAAAATAACATGATAATTGGTTGAATTCTGTTTAATTTAAAAGGATTTTTTCCCTGAGTGTGTAAGAACCGCCGATGATTTTGTCAAAAGGACAGATTCGTCTCATCACAATAATTATTTTAAAGAGCAAAAGTCTCTCCTTGAAAATATGCAGGTTAAAATGGTGTCTCAATTTCCGTTAGATCCGATGCATTTATGCAGAGTATCCGGGTATGCAGAAAAATATTGCAATGCTTAGCAAACAGGGATAACTTACATTGTAAGCTACGACGTGAAGAGATATCGCAAATTTCAGACAAATTATTGTCCTTACGTCAATATATGTATACCTTGTGAGTTTGGAAGATAACATCGAAGCCTGGATGATTTATGTAGATGGAAGGCAATTGAATTTCGTCAGTTTATTTTATATACTTTTATTGTAATTTTAAAGAACGTTATAAATGAAGACTATTATTACCACAATTTAATTTTTCACAGCGCCTATCGACTATGCTCTCCAAACAATACCTCACCCATATTGATACTGTCGAAGAATTGTTAAAACACTTTGTGAAAATTTGGTCTAAATTATATCCCATAACTAAACTGACTTATAATGTACACAATATGCTGCATATTATTCAAATCGTACGTGAATAAAGCTACATACAAAATATATCGGCATACAAATTTTAAAACTTTCTTCAAAATGTTAAGGAATATGTTAGAAGCCAAACAAATATTTTACAGCAGTTGTTTTTTAAATTTTCTAGCCACAAAGCTACACATCATAAAATATGTTTGGGCTTACAAAAAAATTCAAGCGGGTGTATAACAAATTATACCACTGAAGAGTTTAAGCTATCCCGAAAAATGCCAGATAACATGTGCCTATTAGCCTGTGGCATTCCATTTTCAATAAGCGAGTTTGTGGAATACGAGGGAAATTGTTTTGTTGTCGGAAAAAGATTCAAAGAAATGCGTTCTTTTTTTGAAGCACCACTACATTCATACAAAGATTTGGGTATAGTTTTAGCTACTGAAGACATGGCAGATAAGGAGGAAAAATTTCCAATTGAAAATATTAATTATAAATATGTTTGCTTGCCCTGGGAAAACAAATTTGTTTTAATTCCAATTATACATACTTACTACTAATTAACGCAAATATTAATTATAATAATAATAAAGAAAATAATAATAATAATAATGATAACAATAATATTAATTATATAATTTTAATAATAATAAAAATATTAATAATAATAACAGTAATGATAATAATAAAGATATAATTTTTTTTTTTTTTTTTTTTTTAATAATTTAAACTGAATGTTTTCTTTTAGTAGCATGACTAGCGAAGCTTCACGCAGGAAGCTTGCCTGCTAGTGAAATTTTTTCATTTAAAGTTATTAACAAGATCACTTATTTTCGATGGATAAGTTTATATGATTTGGAAATTAATATTTGCACTAATTGTTAGTTTTAAAACAGTCTTTAATTATACAATGTTCATTCTTATATTAGAGTAATTGAATAAAATGCTTTTTTAATTTTCCAATTCTGCCTGCTGATTTCGGTAAGTGTACTAAATTCATAGGTAGCTGGTTTAGGAGAATTGGCACAAGAACTGCGAAGGTGGTTTTAGCATAATTGTTTGTGTTGTGATGAATGCGAAATTTTAAGAAAAACCCTTTTTTTATATTTTTATATTTCTTGCTTAATTTATTTTCTATTCAAGTTTTCTAAAAGATGGTGGACTGTCATTTTTTCTCCAGGTTATTAGGATCGAAAATAAAATGTATATAAGGTCGAAAGTAGTGAATAACAAAAAAAAGGTAATTAAGCTCCAAACATCTCGGCCCACCTTGAAAGCACTGCTTTCAAATATCCAAAAAAAGGGGACAAAGTTTAGCAAGTGGTCGTTTAAAGGTTCCCTTGGACGTTATCAAGGTTGCTACTCTAACCAGTCCATCTGCACCAGGATGTAACTTAATAATTTTGCCAATGAGCCAATATGATGGAGATAGATTGTCTTCTTTTACAAGTACAATGTCATTGATACTAATATTCTGCAGCTTATGTTTCCATTTAGGTCGTTGTTGCAATTGAACTAAATATTCAACGGACCATTTTCTTCAAAATTGTCGTACCAACCGTTGCAGGTATTGCCAACAAGTTAAATAGTTCTCCTTAAGATGACCGACATCTTCATCTAGAACCGATGTCATGGGACGCATTATGAGAAAATGTGCTGGAGTTATGGGATCTGTATCGCCTTGAAATTTAATGCAAATAGGTCTTGAATTTAGGCAGCCTTCAATCTGACATAGCACTGTTAGCAATTCTTCGTACGTCGTTGAAGTGTTAGTAATAACGCGTCTGAGATGGTACTTGATTGATTTGATGCCAGCCTCCCAGATGCCGCCAAAGTGAGGCCCTGCTGGAGGTGAGAAATGCCATTGGATTTGTTGATCTGTCAACTCTCTCGTGATCGTTTCTTGTGTTGATTGAGACTTTAGAAAGGTATATAAATCATGAAGATATTGGTTGGCGCCAACAAAATTAGTTCCGTTGTCGGAATATATGTGGGCTGGTCTTCCCCGTCGTGCGACAAAACGACGCAATGATGCAATAAATGCTGCTGTTGTCAGCTCTGTTACCAGTTCAATGTGAACAGCCTTGGTGACCATGCACATAAAAAGTGCAATCCAGCATTTATACTTCTTCGAACCTCTGCCCTTCCAGGAACGTACTTGTACTGGCCCGCCAAAATCAATTGCAGTACTGAACCAGGTTCCAAACGATGTTTCGGCAGGTTGCCCATTTGCTGTTCGTATGGTTTCCCTCTGTGTCGCATGCAGCGTATGCACTTATAGATGCATTGCTTGATTATAAGTGGTGCAGATGGGATCCAATATCTCAAGCTCAACGTGTACTGCAATAATCGTTTTCCAGCATGTAGATGTTTAAGGTGATTATATTGAACAATGAGCTTTGTCAGCTGATGTTGCTTGTTGAGTAGCATGGGATGTTGCTGATCATATGGGACGGTTGTCCCATTCATTAATCTACCACCTACCCTAAGCAACCCTTTCTCATCTATAAATAAAGCAAGTGGCGTCAGTTTATGGTTTGATGAAAGTTGCTTTCCAGCTAATAAAAGGTTGATCTCTTCCTTATACATTTCTTGTTGTGCTTTTCGTATTGAGGTGTCATGTGCATTTCGTAATTCAGCTGTAGTCAAACATCCGGTGGTGCTGCATGTGTTACTCTTACAATTGCTTTTAAAACGCAAAATCAAAGCGGTCACTCTGAGCAATTTTGTTAGATCAGAATATCGGTTGAATATGTCGCAGTCAACTGTTGTTGCACTGTTGATGAGTACCTCCTTTCGCTCCTCCATGTCGATGTCATCAGGAACTTGTGGGCAGGTCTCAACGTTCACCGTTGCTTGTTGTAACGCTGTAGGACCGTGCCACCACAGGTCGTTGTTAATCAAATTGGCAGGCCACATACCCCTAGTGGCCAGATCTGCAGGATTATTCTGCGATGACACATGTCACCATTGTTGTCCTGGAATCTCGCTGATTATTTGAGAAGTTCGATTTGCGATGAATGACTTCCATCTGCGTGGATGATCTGATATCCATGCAAATACCACAGTTGAATCAGTCCATCCAAAAGATTTGGCCTTTTGGATACATATTGCCCTTTTAACCTTGGCCATCAGTTTAACCATCAGGTGAGCTGCGCACAGCTCAAGTCGTGGCAGAGTTATTTGTTTAACTGGTGACACTCGCGTTTTTGCTGCAATTAAGTTTATGTGAACTTCTCCATTTTCACGTCGTACGCGCAAGTAGATTGTTGCTGAGTATGCTAACTCCGATGCATCAGAGAACCCGTGCAATTCAGCAGTGTTATCATCAACGTACTGTAGTCACCTCGGAATTTTTAGCATTGAAATATCTCTTACATTTTCTCGGTATCTAATCCATTGCTCGTGTAGTTTTGGTGGGAGCGACTCATACCAACTGATGCCTTTTAGTCACAGTTTCTGCATGAAGATTTTCATGTGCACCACTACTGGTGCAATTCACCCCATCGGATCGAAAACCCTGGCAATATCCGATAGTACTTCTCGTTTCGTAATCTGAATCTGCGTTATTGATGATAATGAAACACTGTACTTGAATTCATCGCTGTCTGTGTCCCAAAGCAAACCTAAAGTGTTCACTGTTGCTGACTGGTCGATAATTGTATCTACAGATGTGGCTCTGTCTTCTGGTTTCACAGTATTCAATAAGCTTGATGAGTTTGACGACCATTTGCGTAAATGAAGTCCTGAGTACTCCAAAATTTTACACAACTCCTCTTTCAGTTGTGTGGCTTGTTGTAAATCTGATGCGCAACACATTAAATCATCCACGTAGAAGTTTTCCTTAATGGCATCGGCCGCCAAAGGATATGCTTGGGTGTTGTCAATGGCAATCTGTTGCAAGGTTCGTGTTGCCAAAATTGGTGCTGCTGACGTCCCGTAAGTCACAGTTTTGAGGTCATATTCCTTGACTGGTTCTGAGCTGGAAGTCCTCCATAAGATTCTCTGCAACGAACAATCATCTGGATGCAGCAAGACCTGACGGTACATCTTCTCAATGTCAGATGTGAACCCGATCTTATATTTGCGGTATTTGATGACAATGTCAAATAAATCGCTTTGTACAGTTGGGCCGACAAGCAGATTGCCATTGAGCGAAAGGCCATTTGTTGTTTTGCATGAAGCATCAAAGACGTGGAATGATGTGGAAGATAACACGTTCTTAATGTTGTTGTATCTGATGCCAATTTTATGTGGCCCAAGTTCTCATAATCATGCATGAATTTGCAGTATTGCTCCTGCAGCTCCTTATTATTTGTGAACCGGCGTTCCATTGCATATAAACGATTCAACGCATTCCTTTTAGACTCACCGATATTGATGTTGTCTTTTATCGGCAGTCTCACGACGTAACGACCATCCCGATTGTGGTATGTGTTTTGTTGGTAATGGAACTCAGCTTGTTCTTCCTCTGGAGTTAAAATCTGTGATGATGAATGTAGTTCGTCTATTTCCCAAAAACGTCGAAGTTGCGTATCAAGATCGATGCTTACGTGCGCAGATACAACTCCTGCCATTGCTGCTTCTTTAATTTTCCTATTTTTTGTACTATTTTTTGTGGTAGCAAACATTCAGTGAACACAACTGCACCCAAAATAAGTTGAATTTGTCCAGGAACAAACAGGGTCGGATCTGCTAACTTTAGATCTTTGAAGAAATCCAGTCTGTCACCTGCTATTCTGTCAGTTGGTAGATTTTGTGTTAACTTGGCTAAGCAGAAAGCATCTGTATGAAATTCCGCTCTCTCGTTCGTTTGAGACCTGATGCACAACTGGACCTTACCTCTTGTGTGACTGCTGTTACCCGTACCGACACCGAACAACATTGTTTTATCATATGTGCGTGTCAAGCCCAGGCGCAGCATGCACGCTTCTGACACAAGAGTACTCTGTGAACCTGAGTCCAATAGCGCTCGGCACTGTTGGAACTCCCCATCACTACCAAGCAGTAATACGATTGCCGTTGGTAACAGGATGTATGATCGTTGATAACGTTGAACAATGTTGATGCTCACACAATTGGATTGATTACCTGAATGCTCAGTGTGAGTGTTTCCACTTGCCGATGCTGATGGCGATTGTTGATGGTGTCTGAGCTGTGCGTTCTGTTGTTGATTCTCACACAACGCTTGTGATGCTAATGTAGCTGGATGGAGCAAAGTATTGTGCCTTTTGCCACATTTTCTACAAGATGATTTCTTGCACTCTCTTGCCAAGTGATTTCCTTGCAAACAATTGAAGCAAATGCTGTGTTGTTGAACGATGCTGCGTCGCATTTCAACGTAAACTTGTCGCATTGATAAATGTAATGATCTTTAGCACAAACTGGACATGTTTGAACTGTTGCTGCATACGCACTCAATTGACTGCGTTGATGTCCTCTGTTTCGAGTACTTACATTACATGGTGTACTTTTGTGAGTATTGTCAAGCTCATAGACTCGTCGTTCTAAGAACTCCAGGAACTGCTGAAATGTTGTTGACTCGTTTGATTTCTTCTCTCTAAACCATAAAGAAGCTGAGTTGTCATCAAGCTTTTTCTTTAAAAAAAAACAGCAATATGACGTCCCATTGGATAACTGCTTCATCTATGACTTTCAGCGCATTGTAGCTTTCGTTGATGTTGTTGTAGAACCGTCTAACGTCTGCAACTGTGTCAGACTTAATGGTAGGTTGCTCAAGCAAAAGCTTCAAATAAGAATTTTTAATTTTGTCGGAGTTGTCGTACTTTCTTTTCAGCATTTGCCAAGCCGTCACGTAACTGGCGTTAGTCGGCTTCAAATGCTTTATCAACGACAAGGCTTCACCTTTGAATTTTGTCTGCAAGTATTCAATCTTTTCGACGTTTGATATGTTTGCCCTCGAATCAACCATTGCTTCAAATAAATCTCTAAATCGCAACCATTCCAGACAATTCCCATAAAAATCCGGAATTTGAATCCTAGGAAGCCGCAGCTCATGCTCGTGGTGCTGAGATCGCTGCATCGGTTGCTGTGCGTGGTCATGATGTTGTTGCTGTTGTTGTGATGATGATGTTGATGTACCCAATACCGTTGTTGGCAAATCTCTCGATCAGACCACTCATAGTGCTCTGGTGCTCCAGTAGCGTCTGCATTGCTGTTGTAATGTCGCTTGTACTTTTTGTATCAATAACAGTTTGTTCACTTGCCCTTTCTTCATTTAGACGATTAAATATTGTTTTGATAGCAAAATATTTGTTTTCGACTTCAGCACGATACTTATCTTCCTCTCCCAATTGCTCCTCTGCTGTCAATAGGTCGATTTCATCTTGCACTTGTTCATAACGCTTGAACACCTCTTCAGTAGTGGTTATATGGCGGTTCTGGGACAAAGGAAACGTGGGTGCTACTGGGTGCGCAAACTTTTGATAGTGACTGTACATTTAGGCTTGTGTCTTTGCTAAAAGTATAGTTTTAGGGGCGTTTTAATGTGGTTTTCTGAAACTTTTGATAATGACTGTACATTTTTTACTGTACATTAGGATTGTGTCCTTGCTGAAAGCATAGTTTTAGGGGTCTTTTTGAATGATTATTGCATTTTTAGCCATTTAGGATTGTGTCTTTGCTAAAATATGGTTTTAGGTGTGTTTTCTCGGGTAATTTTCGTCTTTTAGCCGATAGGTTTGTAACTATGCTATCGTCCACCAGATGGCCATCGTGGGTAAGTGCTTTGGAATGTTCATTTAGGCTTGTGTCTGTGATATAGACTTAGGAATGCCGATCGTGTGCTATACCGAAGTAGATGGCGTTAGTGAGAAGTTTTTAGTGTAGCATACTTTTTAGTCTGTTTTTGCTAGAAATTTCTTTGTTCTAAGAGTAAAAGGAAAAAAAAGCGTAGCATACTTTTTAGACTTTTTATATGGCGTGTGTTTGGTATATCGGTAAAGTGCTAAGCTATTGTAGAAGTCAGAAGTTTTGCTATGTGGTTGTTGTTGTTGTTATTTATTTTAGGGTATGATTCGCCCGCTGTGTGATAGTAGATTTAAAGATCAAGTGTTTTGTCTGTATTATTATAATTTATAACTTATATATTTATTTATATCTATATATTTATTTATATTTATATATTTATTTATTTATTTATTTATTTATTTATTTATAATTATAATATTTTTTCTTTTGATTTTTTAATTTTGCTATGTGGTTGTTGTTGTTGTTGTTATTTATTTTAGGGGATGATTCACTTCGGTACTTTGATCGCCAGCTGCAGCAATCTGGCTCCGAAGTTCTGTGGAATTTCAATTAAATAAAGTCAAGGGATAAATAAAAGGGATAACCTTTTTTATCAGCACCTGCACTATGAGGCGTGAGTGTTTGGGTACACAGTAGTATTTTCGGGGCTTTGATCACCTGTTGTGTGATAGTAGGGAAACATGCACGTGTTTGCGGTCGACCTTTTAAGGGATAATCTACAGGCGGTCGGACGGAATAGTCGAAGCTGTTGTTGTAGAAGTTTTCCTTGCTGTGTTGTGGTTGTTAATTCATAGACACGTGATAATTTGGGTACGCCGACCTCCTGCTGTGTGTGTGTGTGTGTGAGTGTTTGATTGTTGCATCGCTTCAACAAAGGTGTTACTATCACACTCTTGGGACCCTTTCCCTTTCCGTGGGAAAAAAAATATTCAAAGCGTGCACGTGTTTCTCATTCACATGATTGTATATGCATGAAATTTTGAACATGATCGTACGCACTAATTCTATTCTTTGTAAACTCAATATGGTTTAATTTTCGTGGGAAAGCTGTTAGAAAATACTTTTGATACGCTATAAGAATAAAAATGTGCCATCAATATAGATTGGATTGTTGATGAGTAGACATGGATAAAGTAAATATTTCCTTATTTTTGAAGCAAGTTCACGAATTTCTAATCAAACAAAGAGAAGCATTGTTGGATGAGCATTATGATGAAATTCGGAAATGCTACATCAAATTAAGCCGTTGCGAGCATGAAATTATAATACAATCAAATCATGGACATCACTATAAATCTTGTTGTTGGGCTTCAAACGAATGTTTCGATGGACCAGACACTTGTGCATGCTACATGGTGGAACGTGTTATTTATAGAATCAATAAATTAATGTTATTGTATTCTGGATTAAATAAAATCTAAATCAAATATAAAAAATTTTTTGTCCAAATAAAAACAAATTTATTTAAAATTTATAAACTCTTTTTTATTAAAATATTTTATTTATTTACATATATATTTCTTTATATATGTTTATATATGTTTATATCTTAAAAATACATGTTGGTTTCCGGAAAGTCCACCATCACCTCCAGACGAAAATTATCCTTGTTTGCCGTCATTACCTTCGTCAAATAGTAGGATCCGTTGGATCCGTTATAGTTTCGTCGCTGAGGTTGTTGAATCTTGGCGGCAGAAAAACGATGCTGTCGTCCACTTCCATTAGAATCCGCTCGCCATATTTTGTTTTGGTCTTGCGAACAGTTCTTATATTATAGCTTCTATTCGGCTCCATGTTTTTAATGCTTAGCACGGTCTTCAACGTATAATTCCTCTCGTTGAAGTCTTCTAATGCGGTCAAAGAATATGATGAATTCTGAATTGGTGACATTCTGTTTTTGTTTTTTATCTTTTGCTGGTTCCAAATATCTGCAACGACCAAATTGTTAGAGGCGAGGAACGTATTATTTATACATTTTAAATTTGAGTAGAAAAACACTGGAAACAGAACTCAAATTGGGCTAGAAACAAACAATACACACCACCAAAAGCGTATGTGTATGGAGAAGCGAGATAAACAGTGAAAAACAACTCATGTGAGATGGATTAGAGCAGTGAAACAGAGACAGTGGAACAGGTCTTCGTATAGTGTTTAGTTCTCCTGACTCCTAACTAAAAAATAAAATAAAACTCAATTTGATTTTCTGCTCAAATACAATAAAAAAATCTTTATTGAGTATTTTTAGTGATATTATATAGGAATTCTAGACATAAATGACCACAATTGTATGTATTATAATTTTGATGTTGAGTATAGTTGTAGCGTATGTTCTCTCCCATATACTTTATAATTTCTTGTGGTGGTTGTAAATTTCCGAAGCTATCAAAATATTCATTAATTTTTCCGTTCTTATAGTATGCTACCCAGTGAGTACCTGGACCGCTCGATGAATCCAAGTTGATGATTCCGCATTCTGTCTGGCGTACACGTTTCGGTAGACTATCTCTCATGAAAACGCCTCTAAAATATGGCAATTGTTTTGTATGCTCCATCAAGTCGATGTCTGTGAGCGGTCTTCTGGGTAGCTTCCTTAGAGGTTTTCTGATTGCGGTCTATAATATAAACCTAATCCCTTCTTGTATGGCTTCAGATATAAACCTTTGCCCACAGTTATTTCCTCCATCACTTTATTATGGCGACTTGCTTCATTCAATAATTCTCTACCAACTTTTGCAGCATTAATAGCTTTAAAGATCGCAGATCCTCCAGATGCTAAACCTCCAAGAGCTCCAAGTGCAGTCAAAACTGGCACCAGTGGTAGAAAACCTCCTCTTTTCGGCAAGGGTATGATACGAGGTATCTCAATTGATGCTTTCTTTTTTCTGAAGGACTTGTTTACTACTTTTCGTGCAATTTTAATAGCGCTATGAATATCGTATGGTTTTTGTTTATTAATAGTCCTCATGGCGTTTTTTACAGCATTAGTGAAGCATTTTTTCGTACATTTTCGTTTAATTGTTTTCTTTATTTTCTTAATATTCCTAAGAGTGTTCCCCATACCTAATTTAGTCTTAGCTTTCATAGCACTCGCAACTAGCTAAGCGTTTTTTCTCTCTGAAAAACCTTTGTCTTTGGATTTTGCGCTTTTCCAAGCGTTTTCTTCCAATATTTTATCTGCAATGTGCCTTTTATTGAGATCCTTAGTTTGAGAATAAGCAATATCGTGCTCTCTGCACGCAGCATCTAATGAATTAATTCCTTTATCGCCTCTTGCTAAGCGTTTTTCTAATTTAGTTCCGGGGCCGCAGAATTGATAACCAGGTAAATGAAGTTCAATTGGAAGTGCATCTATTAAATTATTTATTAAACCTTTTCCAACTGCAGATGGCTTCCGACTAAAACTTTTTTTATAACATATAACCATTTTATATCTTTTCAATTAAATAGTTGCAATAGAAATGAATATAAAGGGCTGATGCTTATGCTTATATATCAATTGCTAAAATGCGTTTCGTTAAACAAGACAAGAATATCATTGTTAAAAATTTAGATTTGTCGACTAATAAATCATCCCATGTAAGACACAGTTCATTGCTGCCGAATTCTATACGAGGGCTAATTGTTGGTCCCTCAAATTGTGGAAAGACCAACGTCATGTTGAGTTTAATAGAGAGTCCGAATGCACTAAAGTTTGCCAATATATATTTGTACTCAAAGTCATTATATCAACCAAAGTATGAATACTTGAAGAAATTATTAGATCCGATAAAAAACATGGGCTTCTATACATTTTCCGAAAATGAAGATGTTTTAGAACCAAATGAAGCTAAAAGCAACTCTATTATGATATTCGATGATGTCGCATGTCAAAAACAAAATAATATTCGAGCATACTTTTGTATGGGTCGACATAAAAATATTGATAGTTTTTACTTATGCCAAACATATACACGAATCCCTAAACATCTGATACGTGATAATGCGAATTTAATAATTATGTTCAAACAAGACGAAATGAATATGAAACATATTTACGCTGATCATGTGGGTACAGATATGTCATTTGAGAAGTTCTCAAATATATGCAGAGAATGTTGGAAAGATAAATATGGATTTGTGGTTATAAGTAAAGACGATCCAATTGATGATGGGCGTTATAGAAAGGGATTTGATAATTATATTCTACTCTAAACTATAAAACCACATGCATCCTTCTATTTTATATTAGTACTTTATATGACTTCAACCTCATCATAAGCTCATAAAAGATCCGATCAACCTCATCAAAAGCAGTTCAAAACCTGTTCAAAGCTGTTCAAAAGCAGTTCAAAGCTGTTCAAAAGCAGTTCAAAAGCTGTTCAAAGCTGTTCAAAAGCAGTTCAAAGCTGTTCAAAAGCAGTTCGACCTCATCAAAAGCAGTTCAAAACCTGTTCAAAGCTGTTCAAAAGCAGTTCAAAACCTGTTCAAAGCTGTTCAAAAGCAGTTCAGAGCGCAATGGATGAAAAAGTACTTAAGGACATCATAAAGACTAGAAATGTATTAAAGAAAAAATTTAATAGTTTAAAATTAGATGAAGCTGATATGGAGAAAAGATTAGAAGAAACATTTAGCCCCATCACAAAACCTCTAAAAGAAATAGTCAAGCAATCTAAATCAAATGATAAGATCAGCAAAAGCAATATCACAACCAATAACAAACAACTCTTTCTAAAAAACAGCACACCGTTTAAAGTAAGAAATGAAAAACCATTCGAAGATGCGACTGCAAACACTATTACTGAGAGTAATGAAGATGATGATGATGAAAATCCCTTTTTCTCGCAAATGGATTCAACAGCAGATGCTAGTAAATCACCTAGCAATATATCACATTTATATGAATTGGAAAATCAGGATAAGTTAGATACTCTATATGGACCACATAGAGGTTCAGATGGCAAATGGAGAATTGGTAATAAAACATTTGAAGTAGATGATAACAAAATATCTATTTCTAATCATAATTGGAACTTAACATCAGGATTATCTGAACTATTATTCCATAAGAAACCTAAGAATTATGACAATGCAGATCTACAAATGTACAAACAAATTTAACAATCTACAAATGCCCATAAACGTGATTATAGCGCAACTAAGCAAACCATGGGGACTAAAGCACCCAAATACAAAATAATAAAAAAGTTATTCAATGAGAATAAATCTTCATCATCATCACACAAAGGAAGCGGTTTAATGAGTGTTAATAAGCACAAGCCAAATTATATATATTGGGATGATCCAAATGAGTTGGTGGATAGGTTAAGATTATTAGTATCATCTGAATCTGCTGGTCACAACAATCATAATAATGAAGTAGTCTCAATAATTGAAGAACTTAGGGAAGCAGATATAATTGTATAAATGCTATATACAATAACAGAAAATAATATTCGTAAAATGAGCGTTGACAAGTTCGGTCATTATTCTCAGCAAGGTGAAAACCAATTAAAATTAAAAAGAAATATTCTAAACACTTTAGGCCTTAATGTGAACCATGATAGAAATGTAAACTTCCAGAAAAGGCGCTTAAAAAATGTTGGAGAACCTAAAGAGCAATGTGATGCCGCTACAAAAGCATTTGTGGTTGAAAGTTTAAATCAGATTATCTCGAAAATTCAAGATGAGAACTCATTAATAAACGCAAATATTTACAAGGAATTCAAACATATCTACACATTAATTCAAAGCATACACGGATTCTTAGACGTAGAGTTCAAAAAAATTAAATCTATTGATATAGATAATACATCTTTAGTATTACCAACTGATGATTAATATTAGCATATGATGGAATACGTACAGAAAAAAAACTTACATTTTATAAAATAGTTTTTAAAATAATATTCTTAAAATGAGCGTTGACAAGTTCGGTCATTATTCTCAGCAAGGTGAAAACCAATTAAAATTAAAAAGAAATATTCTAAAGAAATATTCTACTTTAGGCCTTAATGTGGACTATGATAGAAATGTAAACTTCCAGAAAAGGCGCTTAAAAAATGTTGGAGAACCTAAAGAGCAATGTGATGCTGTTACAAAAGCATTTGTCGCTGAAAGTCTAAATCAAATTACCTCGAAAATTCAAGACGAGAGCACATTGCTGAAGGAATCCATCCACAGAAATATTGACCAGAATAACATAAGACTACGAGAGGAAAACGCATTGCTAAAAGACAATATTTACAAAGAAATCACTAGTATACGAGAGGAAAACGCATTGCTAAAAGACAATATTTACAAAGAAATCAATCATATACGAGAGGAATACACAGTACTAAAGGAAAATATTTTCAAAAACATAAATCATATCTTCGCAATAACTCAAAATACACGCAGATACATAGAGGAATTAAAAAAGAAACCTAAAATATAGAAAAGAGGAAAAAGAAAAACCAATGTCGATGAAGAGAGGTTTAGTGGAAGAGCTTCACAAGCAAGCTCGTAAGAATTTTAAGCGAAGGCGAGTAATAACCAAGGGAATAGATGATCTCTGGCAGGCCGATTTAGTGGAAATGGGTAATTATTCCACATCTAATGATGGATATCGTTTTCTTCTTACCGTAATCGATACATTTTCAAAATTTGCTTGGGCTATAGCACTAAAAACTAAAAACTCTTCTGACGTAAGAAAAGCTATGGAAAACGTATTAAAATTTGGACGAATACCAAAAAATCTACAAACCGATGATGGTAAAGAGTTCTTCAACAATCAATTTAAAAATTTGATGGCGCAATATCACATCAATCATTACTCATCATATAGCATATTAAAAGCTTCAATCGTTGAACGTTTCAACAGAACCCTTAAAGGTATGATGTGGAAGGAATTCAGCTATCACGGCTCATATCGATGGATTGATAATTATAAAAATTTAGTCGATAAATATAATGCTCAAATACATAGAACTATTAGAATGGCTCCTGAGAATGTTAACGCTTCTAATGAAACCTCTCTATTAAAGACTGCATATAATAACCTAAAAATTTTCAATAAACCCAAATTCCGCAAGGGTGACTTTGTGAGAATCAGTAAATATAAGCACATTTTTGAGAAAGGCTATACACCGAACTGGACAACAGAAATTTTCAAAATAAAGGCTATACAAATCACGAATCCAACAACATATATTTTGGAAGACTATCAAGGCAATTCCGTTAAAGGCGGATTCTATGAAAGTGAACTACAGAAGACAAGATATCCCAATACTTACCTCGTTGAAAAAATTCTCAAAACCAAAGGAAGCAGATGTCTTGTTAAATGGTTGGGATTTTCGAATGATCATAACTCTTGGATTAACAATAATGCTATACTCTAAAAATTCAGTTGTATTTTTTGTTCTTTTTATATGTATTTGTATTTTAGAATTAAATAAATTTTTTTAAATAAAACCACATTATTCAAGTTTTTAATTTCATTTCTTTCTTAACATTCGAGATGTCTATAACACTTACTCTGAGCGGTAACGCGTCAACTCTTACAGCTGATTACTTTCCACCTATAGAATTGGACAGAAACTATGTGTGTGGTCTCGTTGATTTCCACAGCTACAATTCTATACCTAACGTTGATGTCGACAACAATTTGTTTCACATAGGTAATCATATCATTGAAATTCCAGTTGGTTCATATGAACTCGATGATATTGCTGATTATATTAAAGAGGAATATACTAAGTTAGAACCTGCTGAAAGCCTAAAAATATTTGCAAATCGCAATACACTTCAAGCAGTTGTAGAATCCAACAAAGATATTATTTATTTTAATAAGGGGCGCACAATTGGTTCATTATTGGGCTTTAGTAATATTGAGTTTGAAGCAGGAAAATCACATGCATCAGACTTATCTTTGAATATAACGAATATATCTGCAATACACCTTGAGTGCAACATTGTGGTCGGTTCACATATTAACAACGAACCAGCGCATACAATTCATATGTTTGCAGTGATGGTTAGTTCTGGATATAAAATAGACGAAATTCCGAAAAATGTCATCTATTTACCAGTAAACACCAAACAGATAAGTTCGGTCACAGTTAAGGTTGTTGATCAAAGCGGAAAATTAATTAATTTTTGTGGAGAAACAATAACTCTAAGACTTCATTTAAAACCTCTCGATTAATATGATTATTTACAATAAAAACACACTCGCCCATGAATCTTCAATCATTCCTACATTGGCGGTTGAACAATCAAGGATCCTCAATCAATAAATAAAGGCAGGACATCAACAACGAGAGCCCAGTGAGAGTTATATTTATATCGAAGGATTTGTCACTTTAGAAAATGGAACACTATCCAAAAATGGTAAACTGAGAAATAATTTCCTTGCATATCTGTTTGATGAGATTCGCTATGAGCTTATGGAAATTGATCGCACCCGACATTTGGGTGTAACAACTGCAATGAAGAATTATGTTTCTCTGAACACGAATGAGAGCAACATGTTGAAAAATGCCGGCTGGTTTTTTGATGAAGAACTGGAAGTAAAAAGCGGATATTTCAATTTCTGTATGCCGTTAAAAAATCTTCTCGGATTTGCTGAAGACTTTAATAAAATTCTGGTAAATTCTAAACATGAGCTAATTTTATCACGCTCCAAGTCAGATGAAAATGCTGTATACTCGATTACTGCAAATGAAAAATTACAATTACATCTAACAAACATCACATGGAAAATTTCACATATAAAATTGGCTGATTATACAAAATTGAAAATTTTCAAAACCATTCAGAGTGCCCAACCTTTAACAATATCATTTCGCAGTTGGGATTGTCATTTTAATCCGTCTCTTACTCAAGGAACGAATCATTTGTGGAATGTAAAGCTAGCAGCACAAAATGAGAGACCACGCTTTATTCTGATTGCCTGGAAAGATAACAATTTTAAGCATTGTGATTTAACCGATATAAAAGTACATCTTAACTCGGATACGTATCCCTATGATGATCTTAATCTGAAATTCGACAGTGTTCGTTATGCTATCCTATATGATATGTATGCTAAATTCCAACAAAGTTATTTTATGCGTGAACCACAACCTCTGCTGGTTCAGCAGGTTCTAACTTAGTATATTCCTCTTTAATATAATCAGCAATATCATCGAGTTCATATGACTCGTAAACTTAGTATATTCCTCTTTAATATAATCAGCAATATCATCGAGTTCATATGAACCAACTGGAATTTCAATGATATGATTACCTATGTGAAACAAATTGTTGTCGACATCAACGTTAGGTATAGAATTGTAGCTGTGGAAATCAACGAGACCACACACATAGTTTCTGTCCAATTCTATAGGTGGAAAGTAATCAGCTGTAAGAATTGACGCGTTACCGCTCAGAGTAAGTGTTATAGACACCCCGAATGTTAAGAAAGAAATGAAATTAAAAACTTGAATAATGTGGTTTTATTTAAAAAAATTTATTTAATTCTAAAATACAAATACATATAAAAAGAACAAAAAATACAACTGAATTTTTAGAGTATAGCATTATTGTTAATCCAAGAGTTATGATCATTCGAAAATCCCAACCATTTAACAAGACATCTGCTTCCTTTGGTTTTGAGAATTTTTTCAACGAGGTAAGTATTGGGATATCTTGTCTTCTGTAGTTCAGTTTCATAGAATCCGCCTTTAACGGAATTGCCTTGATAGTCTTCCAAAATATATGTTGTTGGATTCGTGATTTGTATAGCCTTTATTTTGAAAATTTCTGTTGTCCAGTTCGGTGTATAGCCTTTCTCAAAAATGTGCTTATATTTACTGATTCTCACAAAGTCACCCTTGCGGAATTTGGGTTTATTGAAAATTTTTAGGTTATTATATGCAGTCTTTAATAGAGAGGTTTCATTAGAAGCGTTAACATTCTCAGGAGCCATTCTAATAGTTCTATGTATTTGAGCATTATATTTATCGACTAAATTTTTATAATTATCAATCCATCGATATGAGCCGTGATAGCTGAATTCCTTCCACATCATACCTTTAAGGGTTCTGTTGAAACGTTCAACGATTGAAGCTTTTAATATGCTATATGATGAGTAATGATTGATGTGATATTGCGCCATCAAATTTTTAAATTGATTGTTGAAGAACTCTTTACCATCATCGGTTTGTAGATTTTTTGGTATTCGTCCAAATTTTAATACGTTTTCCATAGCTTTTCTTACGTCAGAAGAGTTTTTAGTTTTTAGTGCTATAGCCCAAGCAAATTTTGAAAATGTATCGATTACGGTAAGAAGAAAACGATATCCATCATTAGATGTGGAATAATTACCCATTTCCACTAAATCGGCCTGCCAGAGATCATCTATTCCCTTGGTTATTACTCGCCTTCGCTTAAAATTCTTACGAGCTTGCTTGTGAAGCTCTTCCACTAAACCTCTCTTCATCGACATTGGTTTTTCTTTTTCCTCTTTTCTATATTTTAGGTTTCTTTTTTAATTCCTCTATGTATCTGCGTGTATTTTGAGTTATTGCGAAGATATGATTTATGTTTTTGAAAATATTTTCCTTTAGTACTGTGTATTCCTCTCGTATATGATTGATTTCTTTGTAAATATTGTCTTTTAGCAATGCGTTTTCCTCTCGTATACTAGTGATTTCTTTGTAAATATTGTCTTTTAGCAATGCGTTTTCCTCTCGTAGTCTTATGTTATTCTGGTCAATATTTCTGTGGATGGATTCCTTCAGCAATGTGCTCTCGTCTTGAATTTTCGAGGTAATTTGATTTAGACTTTCAGCGACAAATGCTTTTGTAACAGCATCACATTGCTCTTTAGGTTCTCCAACATTTTTTAAGCGCCTTTTCTGGAAGTTTACATTTCTATCATAGTCCACATTAAGGCCTAAAGTAGAATATTTCTTTAGAATATTTCTTTTTAATTTTAATTGGTTTTCACCTTGCTGAGAATAATGACCGAACTTGTCAACGCTCATTTTAAGAATATTATTTTAAAAACTATTTTATAAAATGTAAGTTTTTTTTCTGTACGTATTCCATCATATGCTAATATTAATCATCAGTTGGTAATACTAAAGATGTATTATCTATATCAATAGATTTAATTTTTTTGAACTCTACGTCTAAGAATCCGTGTATGCTTTGAATTAATGTGTAGATATGTTTGAATTCCTTGTAAATATTTGCGTTTATTAATGAGTTCTCATCTTGAATTTTCGAGATAATCTGATTTAAACTTTCAACCACAAATGCTTTTGTAGCGGCATCACATTGCTCTTTAGGTTCTCCAACATTTTTTAAGCGCCTTTTCTGGAAGTTTACATTTCTATCATGGTTCACATTAAGGCCTAAAGTGTTTAGAATATTTCTTTTTAATTTTAATTGGTTTTCACCTTGCTGAGAATAATGACCGAACTTGTCAACGCTCATTTTAAGATTATTATTTTAAAAACTATTTTATAAAATGTAAGTTTTTTTCTGTAGGTATTCCATCATATGCTAATATTAATCATCAGTTGGTAATACTAAAGATGTATTATCTATATCAATAGATTTAATTCTTTTGAACTCTACGTCTAAGAATCCGTGTATGCTTTGAATTATTGTGTAGATATGTTTGAATTCCTTGTAAATATTTGCGTTTATTAATGAGTTCTCATCTTGAATTTTCGAGATAATCTGATTTAGACTTTCAACCACAAATGCTTTTGTAGCGGCATCACATTGCTCTTTAGGTTCTCCAACATATTTTAAGCGCCTTTTCTGGAAGTTTACATTTCTATCATGGTCCACATTAAGGCCTAAAGTGTTTAGAATATTTCTTTTTAATTTTAATTGATTTTCACCTTGCTGAGAATAATGACCGAACTTGTCAACGCTCATTTTACGAATATTATTTTCTGTTATTGTATATAGCATTTATACAATTATGTCTGCTTCCCTAAGTTCTTCAATTATTGAGACTACTTCATTATTATGATTGTTGTGACCAGCAGATTCAGATGATACTAATAATCTTAACCTATCCACCAACTCATTTGGATCATCCCAATATATATAATTTGGCTTGTGCTTATTAACACTCATTAAACCGTTTCCTTTGTGTGATGATGATGAAGATTTATTCTCATTGAATAACTTTTTTATTATTTTGTATTTGGGTGCTTTAGTCCCCATGGTTTGCTTAGTTGCGCTATAATCACGTTTATGGGCATTTGTAGTATGTTAAATTTGTTTGTACATTTGTAGATCTGCATTGTCATAATTCTTAGGTTTCTTATGGAATAATAGTTCAGATAATCCTGATGTTAAGTTCCAATTATGATTAGAAATAGATATTTTGTTATCATCTACTTCAAATGTTTTATTACCAATTCTCCATTTGCCATCTGAACCTCTATGTGGTCCATATAGAGTATCTAACTTATCCTGATTTTCCAATTCATATAAATGTGATATATTGCTAGGTGATTTACTAGCATCTGCTGTTGAATCCATTTGCGAGAAAAAGGGATTTTCATCATCATCATCATTACTCTCAGTAATAGTGTTTGCAGTCTCATCTTTGAATGGTTTTTCATTTCTTACTTTAAACGGTGTGCTAGTTTTTAGAAAGAGTTGTTTGTTATTGGTTGTGATGAATGAACAAATCCAGCTATAATTGCAAAAACAGCACCTATAGAAAGTACATAATGAAAGTGGGCTACAACATAATAAGTATCATGTAAAATAATATCAACAGAAGAATTAGCTAAAACAACTCCTGTTAAACCCCCTACAGTAAATAAAAAAACAAATCCTAATGATCAAAGAATTGCCGGTGAATAAGAAAGTTGAGATCCATGAAGAGTAGCTAATTATCTAAAAATCTTAATTCCTGTAGGAACAGCAATGATTATAGTTGCAGAAGTAAAATAGGCTCGAGTATCAACATCTATTCCCACAGTAAATATATGATGAGCTCATACAATAAAACCTAATAATCCAATAGATAATATAGCATAAATCATTCCTAATGAACCAAATGTTTCCTTTTTTCCAGATTCTTGACTAATAATATGAGAAATCATACCAAACCCTGGTAAAATTAAAATATAAACTTCTGGATGACCAAAGAATCAAAATAAATGTTGATAAAGAATAGGGTCTCCCCCACCAGCCGGGTCAAAAAATGATGTATTTAAATTACGATCTGTTAATAATATAGTAATAGCTCCTGCTAAAACAGGTAAAGAAAGTAAAAGAAGAAAAGCTGTAATTACTACAGATCAAACAAATAAAGGTATTCCATCAAAAGAAATTCCTCTAGATCGTATATTAATAACTGTTGTAATAAAATTTACAGCACCTAAAATTGAAGAAATTCCAGCCAAATGAAGTCTAAAAATAGCTAAATCAACAGAAGATCCACCATGAGCAATTACAGAAGAAAGGGGAGGATAGACAGTTCATCCTGTCCCAGCCCCATTTTCAACTATTCTTCTGACCAACAATAATGAAAGAGAAGGAGGAAGTATTCAAAATCTTATATTATTCATTCGAGGAAACGCTATATCCGGAGCTCCTAATATCAAAGGAACTAATCAATTTCCAAATCCTCCAATTATAATAGGCATTACTATAAAAAAAATTATTACAAATGCATGAGCAGTAACAATAACATTATAAATCTGGTCATCTCCAATTAATGCACCTGGATGGCCTAATTCAGCACGAATTAAAATTCTTAAAGATGTACCAACTATTCCTGCTCAACCACCAAACATAAAATATAAAGTTCCAATATCCTTATGATTTGTAGAAAACAACCATTGTCGCGATTTGATTAAATGGCTGAAGATAGGCAGTAAACTGTAAATTTACGAATAAGATTAAAATCTTTTTAATCAGGCTTTATAGTCAAAAATGACATTAGACTGCAATTCTAAAGGTGTAAATTACTAAAGCTTAAAAGGTTCATTCTTCTATTTTTAGCTTTGAAGGCTAAAAGTTTGATTAACTTAAAGCCTTAAAATAAAAATAGGATTGACCTAATTAACAAGAAACCAAATAATGAAAAAAACGAAAGGAAAGAAGACAGGTTTATAAAGTTTCCGCAATCATGGACAATTTTTCATGAAGGCTCATAATAAGACATTATAAAAGAGCTAAACCCTAATCGTAAATAAAAAAATAGGGTCAACAATGCCATTATCACCATAATTAAAACGGAAAAAATGTGGTTATTTTCAACCAAAGCTTGAATTACCATTCACTTTGGAAAAAATCCTAAAAATGGAGGAAGTCCACCTAGTGAAAGCAAATTTAGAAGAAAAAGAATTTTAATTTCCGAAGTAAAATTGGCTAATGAAAAAAGCTGGTTAATGTGAAAAATACCAAATGAATGAAAAAGTAAAACAATCACTCTCGACAAAAAAGAATAAAACAAAAAATAAACAATTCAAAGCATTTCTCTTAACATCAAAGCAGAAAGTATTCAACCTAAATGATTAATAGATGAAAAAGCTATTAACTTACGCAAAGAAGTTTGATTTAAACCACCTAAAGATCCAATCACTACTGAAAAAATAATTCTTAATGAAATAAGCCAGTTAATTGATGAATAAGAAATTAAAATTATAGGGGCAATTTTTTGTCAAGTTATTAACAATAAACCGTTTATTCATCTTAATCCTTCTATTACAATGGGAAATCAAAAGTGAAAAGGTGCTCTCCCTCTTTTTATTAAAAGTGAAGAGAGAATCATCAGTAAAGAACAAGGGGGATTGCCATCATTAATGAAATTCTCTTCAATCAAAAACAAAAGAATGGAAAATAATAAGACTGCTGAAGCCAAAGCTTGAGCTAAAAAGTATTTTAATGATGCTTCAGATGATATTAAGTTGTTGGATCTTATTAGGGGGATAAAAGCCAACAAATTAATTTCTAATCCTATTCACGCACCTAATCATGAATTAGATGAAATAGTAATTAAAGAGCCGATCATTAAAATTACTAAAAATATTAATTTAGTAAAATTATTAAGAATTAAAGAGGGGGGGAATTGACCTCCATAAATGGGATATGAACCCAATAGCTTAATTAGCTTACCTTTTTATATTTTAGTGTACGAAGCACAAAAGTTTTTGATACTTTTAGAATAGTTTAATTCTATAAAATATAAACTTTATTAGAATAATCCAATTTAATGGTTCATATATTTCGGATCAAATAGAATTTCATTTAAATTAATGAATGTATTTAAAATACATCATCTATTCTATCAAAATAGCCCTTTTATCAGGCAATTCATTTTTTTAAATGAAAAATATCTTATTTTAAATAATAAATTTCCAATTTGAATGAAAAGTATCTTATTTTAAATAATAAATTTCCAATTTGAATGAAAAGTATCTTATTTTAAATAATAAATTTCCAATTTGAATGAAAAGTATCTTATTTTAAATAATAAATTTCCAATTTGAATGAAAAATATTTTATTTTAAATAATAAATTTCCAATTTGAATGAAAAATATCTTTATCAGTTAACTGTTCTCCTATTCTTTTTTTTGTTTTTATTAGAATAATTTAGTGGAAAAATAAAAATTAAACCAAAAGAATAATAAGTTTTATGAACTCTAATTAGTTAAGTTTTTAAAAATTTAAATGAAAAATAATAATAAGAGATTATTATATAAAGCAAATAATTTTTTTTATTTATTTTTAAAATTTTTTATAATAATACATATTTCATTTTTTAGTAAAATTTTTAATGGAATTAATCTATTTCATAAAAATAAGTTAAATTCTATTGATAAGTCAAATATTTGATAATATTTAATTGTTTTTTATATAAAAATTTATTTATTAATAATTTTATAATGAAACTTATTAATATAAATAATATTTCTATATAAAAATTTATTTATTAATAATTTTATAATGAAATTTATTTATAGAAATATTATTTTATATATAAATATTATTTATATTAATAGATTTTTATATAATAATTTAATAATTTTTATAATATTTATATTTTTAATTATTATTAAATTAATTATTAATAATATAAAATATATATATATATTTTTTATTTATTTATTTTATTTCTTTCCGATATTATTTTAGACAATTACATGTAATATTCCGCAAAGCCCAAAGGCTTTTCTGCAGAAAAAGTAATAATTGCATCAATTTAATTTAACAATTTCATCGCCAATAATTGATTATAAATGACTATGATTATAAGTTTTGAGATAAAGTTTTACATAAATAATTTTAACATAAGTATAAATAAGTTACTATAGTAAGACAGATTAGAAAAAATTCATTAAAAAGATTCATTCCAAACAATAATAGAGAAAAATTACAAACAATAATAGGAAAAAATTTTAAGCAAAAGCATGATAAAAAAGATATTTATCATGCGTATAGACTATACTCTAGAGTCTAGACACTATAGTATACTATATAAGCTATACTATAGAGGATTAACTGTCCTTAGCTAGAAGATAACTTTTTATTAGTTTTTTTCGCTTGGCCACATTTAAATTGGTGAGTTCGATTGGGAGGTCATTTAGTAAAGTCGGCACCATTACGTTTAATGTGCTTTTCCGTAGTTGTTGTAGTATTGATTTGTTTTGTACCTTTGTTCCACTTTTCTTCTTGTTGCATACGTATGGTCAATAACGTTTCTAAAATTCTTGTCGTCGTAGAACTCAATTATTATACTATATTTATATATATTCTTAACATTTAGCACTTCCAAATATTTTGAAACCGTTTCGGAGCTAAACTCTTCACGTCTTTTTGTTTTACTTTTTGCCAGTATGTTGAGTATGCTATTTTGGCTCCTTTGTAAGTTTCTGCAGTGCACTGATGAGCCCCATGCTGTTATTCCGTGACGTATACAAGATTCGCATAATGCATAATATGCTTGTCTTAGAACTTTGTAGTTGCAGAAGTTGCTCAGCTGGTATATGTAAAATGCGACCTTCCTAAGCTTGTTTTGCGTGCGTTCAATTTGCTGTCGCCAAGTGAGATTATGATCTACTACTATTCCTAGATATTTATACGAGCTAACCAGTTCAATTATAGTTTTACATTTATCGTCCATTGCTGCATTTTCATTGTTGGTATTTCTATGAAGGCAATTTAAGTCGTGGTATTTTATACTCACATCAGCATACAGAAAGTGCGTTGGTTTTATATGCATAACTTTGGTTTTATCTGCATTCAGTGCTAAGCCGTTGTCGTGCGACCATCTTGTTATTGCATCGAAATCAGTTTGCAGGCTTTCAACAGCTACTTCTAATGACCGATTTGACACTACAATTGCTGTATCATCAGCGTATGCATAAGCAGTTGTATTTTTAAGCGCTTTAAAAATGTCATTTGCGTAGATAATATATAATATAGGTCCCAATTTAGAGCCCTGAGGCACACCATGTGTAACATTGATTTCTTTGCTTTTTTCGCTGCTTAATTTTACACGAAAGGTTCTCAAATTTAAGTAGTTTTCAAACCATTTTAGACATTCGCCTCGAATTCCCGCTCGTTCTAGTGTACAGATTATCTTTTCATGTTTTAGCGTATCGAATGCCTTCCTGAAATCTATAAATAATGCTAAACTGTGGTAGCCTTTACTTAAACTTTCGTTCAACTTGTTCGAGAAATGTCCTAAAAGTTTATTTATATTTTTCCCGCGTTGAAAACCAAACTGAGAAGGATGAATAATTTTATTCTTCTCTATAAAGCTTCTCAATCTACGTGCCACGATTTCTTCAAGAATTTTTTCTATAACTGGCAAGATAGATATGGGTCGGTAATTCTCGCATTTACCTTTTTCGCCGTTTTTATAAATGGGCCTAACTATCGATTGTTTCAACAATCTTGGTATTTCACCTTTTTCTAGGCTTAAATTTATTAACTTAGTTATAACCGGGGTGATCACATGTGCATTATTTCTTAAATCTTTTGGCCGTATTTCATCGCATCCTGCACCCTTTTTCGGATTTAAAGTTTTTATGATGTAATACACTTCCTGTTCGGTCGCTTCACTTATGAATATTGATTTTGGGTTTGAGCTGTTATTCGTTCGCAGAGTTTTTAGTTCACAATCGTGTACTATTTTTTGTAAGTCTTTTTCAAAAGTTTCCGCGAAAACATTAGGTAGCGCATTATCATTTTGATTTTTAAAATTTTTGTTTATTGTTCCGTCTATATTTTGTGTTTTTTTCCCAAGTATCTCATTAATAGTTTCCCAGGTCTTTTGTATGTTGTGTCTATGCTCATAGAGTTTGTTTTTGTAGTAATTGTTTTTGGCGTTCGTAATTATCTTATTTACAACATTTCGAAACTTTTTATATTCCAGTTCTCTACTCAGGTCTTTGGGTTTCGCGTACCATCTTTTATATAGCTTGTCGCGTAATTTACAACTCTCTATTATCTCATTTGATATCCATGGATTATGTGTACGTTTCTTTTTCTGGAGATTAGTTTTACGCGAGTTATCGTAAATATTTGTAAATGTAGAATATATTTTAGTGTACATTTCATCAGCATTTTCGATTTCCAAAAAGCTTTGCCAGTTTGTACTGCTAACATGTTCGTTTACCCTATAATCCAGAATTTTATGTTGTTGTTGCACTATGTTATATTTTTCTCTCTTTGGTGTCTTTATTGAGCAGAAGATCGAGTAATGATCGGATATCTCAGTTTTAACCACTGCTACAAATTTTTCACTATCAATGCCTCTCATGAGTAAATGATCAATGCACGTGCTTGTTCCGCGTTTAATGTCTACTCTCGTATTTTCGTTGACACAACTTTGCAGGCCATTTGACGCTATCATTTCGATATACGTGGTTGCTCTATTATCTAATCTTTTAATGTCAATGTTAACATCTCCAATTACTATTATATTGTGCTTTTTCCCGAATTGGTTAATTTTTTCTTCAAGCTCATCAACAAACATATTAATATTTAAAGAAGGTGGTCGATAAATGGCATAAATGGTAACAAAGTGATTATCTATATTCAAATTAAGTTCCATATGCTCGTGATAAATTGTGTTTGTGCTAATTTTTCTGTGGTATGTTATCGTTTCCTTTACATAAACTACTATTCCACCACCTCTACTACTGTCTCTATTCAAGTGCTCAGCATTAAATCCATTAATTGAATATAGATCAGTTTCGTAGTTTGTGATATTTGTTTCGACAAGAGTTATAACGTCCACGACATCGATGAGGCAATGGATAGCTGTCAAAAACGTTGTAAAATTTTTACGAAGAGATCTAATGTTTAAATAAATGCATGTAAGATTATAATCTTTAATATCATTTTTGTGTATTGAATAAAAAGAAGGTTTTAATACTGTATTTGTGCTCATGTTATTTTAAGGAAATTGTATTGCATAAGGTATGGAGAACAAGTTTAGCATATCAACAACACGTCAGATTCTGCATTTATTCTTATTACTTTTGACATTTCATCTTTTTTTGCGAGAATATTGCCTTCTTTTACCCACACAAACTTCCAATTGTTCTCTTTTGCTTTATTTTTTGAGAGCCACAAAAGGTGACGATTAGTAGCTGTCAGCTGATCGCCAATATATATAATAGGCATAGTATTGTTGTTATCACCTGCATGTGTTCTTGGCATTAATACTTCTGCGTTTACTCTGCCGTGTGTTTTCTGCATTAAGTTTCTCTTTACTTTCATATTTGACAACTTCACTACAATAGTTTTATTTTTTGTTTTCATTCTATATGCATCCACTATATCATCTTCGGCCATTTCGACATTAACAGCTTTACTAATTTTTAGGACCATTTGCTTTACACATTCATTTTCAATTATGGGCACGTTTTTAATTTCAATATTTTTCTCGAGTGATTGTTGTTCAAATGCGTTGATCTTTTTTTCTAGGGATGCGATACGTTTGTCTTTCTCCTCATTTTTAGCGGTGAGATCTTTTACCTGGTCAGCTAATTGCGATATCGTTATTTTTATTTCTGTGAAGACGCTGGTCATTTGACTTCTCATATCTTCATATGTAAACGATACTCTTTTACTTAATTGTTCAATTATGCTCTTTATTTCTTTTGTGTCCGTCTTTAATTCAGCCACGTCAGACCTCAAACATCTCTCACTACGTTCATCGAACGTTCGGTGATTTTCCACCTGCAACTCCCCTTGAAATATATATATATATATCAATATTATATATATAAATAATTATATATATATCTATTTATTAATATATATAATATTTATATTAATATATTTATTTATTTATTATTATATTATATATTAATTTATTAATATAAATAATATTTATATATATATTATATATTATATATACGTACGCGAGAGAATTAAATTATTATAAAAATATTAATTATTAGTAATAATAAAAAAAAAGAATAGGAGAACAGTTAACTGATAAAGATATTTTTCATTCAAATTGGAAATTTATTATTTAAAATAAGATATTTTCATTCAAATTGGAAATTTATTATTTAAAATAAGATACTTTTCATTCAAATTGGAAATTAATTAAAATTTAATTGTTTGAATTTGTTAGAATTATTTACGGTTATTTTATCTTTCCTTTAAAATAATAATATTTATTAAATTATTGTATTAAAATTATAGTAATTAGGGGTTACTATAGTTTAATCTACAAATTTCATAAATAGGGGTTTATGATGAAATATTATTTAATAGGGGGTTTATTATATAATAGTTCTTAATTTGTGGGTTTCTAGATCTAATATACTTGTTTGTCACTTATAATAATCATTTTTTTATTTAATTATTATTCTATGGGGAGCCAACCTATTGTTGGGAGGGGGGTATGCTGCTTTTTTTAGTTATTAAGAAATAAATTTAATTGTTTGAATTTGTTAGAATTATTTTAATTAAATATAATTAATATTATTAATATATAAATTTACTAAATTAAATATATAAAGTTTTATTTTGGCTTATAAATTTGCTATTAGTTTGTTTTACATGCAAAATTTTTTGTGAATAGTATTTTATTTTAATAATAATTTATTTATTTTTAGTCGCAGTAATTAATATTAATAATTAAGGAAACTTAGAATTAGAAATACTAATTAGCATTGGTAAAATTTGTGCCAGCAACCGCGGTTATACCAATAATGCAAGTGAATTATTTCAGCAAAAGTTAAATTGTATAGATAATATAAAAATAAATTAATTAGGTGAAATTTTTAATTTATATAAATATTTTATTGGAATAATTGAAGCTTAAAAATTTTAATAATAAACTAGGATTAGATACCCTATTATTTAAAACGTAAAATTTATACTAGAGTAGTAATAGATATGATCTTGAAACTTAAAAAATTTGGCGGTATTTTAGTCTATTCAGAGGAACCTGTTCTGTAATCGATAATCCACGATGGACCTCACTTAAACTTGTATTAGTTTATATACCGTCGTTATCAGGAGATTTTAGAAGAAAATAAATTTCCAAAAATTTGTAATAGAATTTATATCAGATCAAGGTGTAGCTTATGTTTAAGCAGAAATGGGTTACTATAAATTTATTTTAATGGATTTCTTTTTTAAATAAAAGAATGAAATCGGATTTGATAGTAAAATTTTAAAGATAAAAAATTTGATTATAGCTCTAAAATATGCACACATCGCCCGTCACTCTTATTATTAAGGTAAGATAAGTCGTAACACAGTAGATGTACCGGAAGGTGTATCTAGAATGTCATTTTAAAGCTTATGAAGTAAAGTATTTCATTTACATTGAAAGGATTTTTGTGCAAATCAATATAAAATGATTAAATTTTATTTATTAAATTAATTAGTTTGAAAAATTAAGTATTAAAAATATTTATAAATTGAAATGTTTTAGTATAAAATAGAAAAAATAATTATAATAATAGTTTATTAGTAATGTAAATGAATATTGAAATAATTTGAAAAATTTTTATAAAAAAAGAAAATTTATTTTATTGTACCTTGTGTATTAGGGTTTATTAAATAAATCATAATAATTTATGTTTCTCGATTTTAAAAGATTTAACAGTTTAATAAAGTTAATGTTATAAAATTATTTTAAATAAATTGTTTGAAATGAAAAGTTATTCGTTTTTAAAGATATCTAGTTTTCTTAGAAATAAATTTAATTTAGAATTTGTATATTTTTAATTTTTATTTTTAATATTAAAATTTACAAATTTAATATTTTATGGGATAAGCTATAAAATAAATTTTTATAAGTTAATTATTTATTTAAATAAAGAAAGCTTGAAAATAGCTATCTTTGAAAAGTTTGTTGTAATTATTTTATAAAATAAATTATTTAATGTACTTTAAGTTTATATAAGAAAGATTTTTAAAATATATAAAAAAATGTTATAATGATAAAATTAGTATAATTTATTGTATAAAAAATATAAAAGAAAAGTATAAGTAAAGAACTCGGCAAAATAATATTCGCCTGTTTAACAAAAACATGTCCTTTAGAATTATATTTAAGGTCTGACCTGCCCAATGACAATTGAATGGCCGCAGTATCCTAACTGTGCAAAGGTAGCATAATCATTAGTCTTTTAATTGAAGGCTGGAATGAATGGTTGGACGAAATATTAACTGTTTCATTTATAATTTTTCTAGAATTTTATTTTTTAGTAAAAAAGCTAAAATTTGTTTAAAAGACGAGAAGACCCTATAAATCTTTATATTTATTTTGTTTAGATAATAAAGAATAATTATATTTTTACATTTTTAAATATTTTATTGTGGTGATATTAAAATTTAAAAAACTTTTAAAAATTTAGTTCATTAATTTATGAATTATTGATCCTTTATTAGAGATTAAAAAATCAAGTTACTTTAGGGATAACAGCGTAATTTTTTTGGAGAGTTCATATCGATAAAAAAGATTGCGACCTCGATGTTGGATTAAGTCTTAATCTTAAACTCTTAATCATTAAGAGATTACATTAGGTGCAGAAGCTTAAATGTAAAGTCTGTTCGACTTTTAAATTCTTACATGATCTGAGTTCAGACCGGCGTAAGCCAGGTTGGTTTCTATCTTTAAATTTATAAATATATTTTAGTACGAAAGGACCAAATATATAAATAATATATTTTATAAAATGAATATAATTAATACTATTTTGGCAGACTAGTGCAATAAATTTAGAATTTATTTATGTAATTTATTACAAATAGTATATGTTTTTTATAGATATATTATTATCTTTTATTAGAATATTAATTTTATTAGTATGCGTACTTGTAAGAGTAGCTTTTTTAACTCTTTTAGAACGAAAAGTTCTTGGTTATATTCAACTTCGTAAAGGACCTAATAAAGTTGGATTTATTGGTTTACTTCAACCATTTAGTGATGCTATTAAGTTATTTACTAAAGAACAAACTTATCCTCTTCTATCTAATTATTTAAGTTATTATGTTTCCCCGGTATTTTCTTTATTTATTTCTTTATTTGTATGAATATGTATTCCATTATATATTAATTTATTTTCTTTTTCATTAGGCTTATTATTTTTTTTATGTTGTACTAGAATAGGGGTTTATACAGTGATAGTAGCAGGTTGATCTTCTAATTCTAATTATGCTCTTTTAGGGGCTTTACGGGGGGTGGCACAAACTATTTCTTATGAAGTAAGAATAGCATTAATTTTATTATCATTTATTTTTTTAGTAGGAAGATTTAATATAAATTTATTTACAGAATATCAGTTGAATTTTTGATTTTTAATTATTTTATTTCCTTTATCATTAGTGTGATTTTGTATTTCATTAGCAGAGACTAATCGTACTCCTTTTGAATTTGCTGAAGGAGAGTCGGAATTAGTTTCAGGATTTAATGTAGAATATAGAAGAGGAGGATTTGCATTGTTATTTTTAGCTGAATATTCAAGAATTTTGTTTATAAGAATATTGTTTAGTTTAATGTTTTTGGGGGCAAATCCATTAAGAATAATATTTTATTTAAAATTAGTGTTTATTTCATTTTTATTTATTTGAGCACGTGGTATTTGAGCACGATTTCGTTATGATAAACTTATAGGTTTAGCATGAAAGTGTTTTCTTCCTTTTTCATTAAATTATTTAATATTTGTAATTGGTGTAAAAATTTATTTATTAAGTATATTGTTGTGAATTAAATTTAGTAAAGTTAATAGAAAAATTTATTTGTATCTTATGTTTTCAAGACATAAGCTTATTCAAGCTCATTAACTAATTTAAAATTTTATCTCATCAAGACAAAATTATAGGATTTAATAAAAAATAAGAAAAGTATATAACAGTTAAAAATTGTCCTATTGTTACATAAGGGTCTTCTACTGGACAAGCTCCAATTCATGTCAATAAAATTACTGTGACTAATATAGTTCAAAATATTATTTTGTTAATAGGATAAAATTGATTTCCTCGAATTATTCTAATTCTAGAAAATGGAAGAATTGCAATAATAGCAATTGATATTACAAGTTCAATAACTCCACTTAATTTATTAGGAATAGACCGTAAAATTGCATAGGCGAATAAAAAATATCATTCAGGTTGAATATGTACTGGAGTAACTAGTGGATTTGCTGGAATAAAATTATCAGGATCTCCTAATAAATAAGGATTTATTAAAGTTAATATAATTAATAGTATAAATATAATAATAAATCCTACAATATCTTTTATAGTAAAATAAGGGTGGAATGGAACTTTGTCAATTGAAGAATTTAGTCCTACTGGATTATTTGAGCCAGTTTGATGAAGAAACATCAGATGAATTATAGTTATTGCTAAAACAATAAATGGAAGGATAAAATTAAATGTAAAAAATCGTGTCAGAGTTGCATTATCAACGGCAAATCCCCCTCAAACTCATTGTACAAGTATTTCTCCTATATATGGCATAGCAGAAAGTAAGTTAGTAATTACAGTTGCTCCTCAGAATGATATTTGTCCTCAAGGGAGAACATAACCTATGAAAGCAGTCGCTATTACTAAAAATAAAATTAATACTCCAATTAGTCATGTTGAAGTAAAATAAAAAGATCCATAATATATTCCTCGTCCAATATGTATATAAATACAAATAAAGAAAAAAGAAGCCCCATTAGCATGAATGGTACGTAATAGTCAGCCAAAGTTGACATCTCGACAAATATGGTTTACTCTATCAAAAGCTAAATTAATATCAGCAGTGTAATGTATTGCTAAAAATAAACCAGTTAAAATTTGAATAATTAAACATAATCCTAATAAAGATCCAAAATTTCATCATATTGAAATATTTGAAGGAGCTGGTAAATCAACTAATGCATTATTAGCAATTTTTAAAAGAGGATGAAATGATCGTAAAGGTTTATTCATTAATTATTTTTCCGTAGAGGACCATCATTGGCTTGAGTAATCTTTACAATTGCAATTAAAGTAATTAAAAGATAAATTATTAGTATAATATTAATAAAATTGGAAGGAAAGTTATGTAATTTATTTAAAGAAATAGAATTTTCAGAAAAACAAATTCAATTAGATAATTTTTCTGTTTCTGAATTTACAAAGATTGAAAAATATACTTTATCAAAAAAATAAATTAAAATTATAAATGTAAAAAATATAAATAAAGAAATAATTATAGTTTTTATGGAAAATGAAAATATTTCATTAGAAGCTAGTGAAACAACATAAATAAATAAAATTAATATTCCTCCTAAAAATACAAGAAATAAAATATAAGAAAATCAAAAATTCTTTATTAATGAACCCACAAATAAACAAATTATTAAAGTTTGAATAAGAAGTACTAATCCTACACCTAGTGGATGATTTATTTGAATAAAAATAAAATTTAAAATAACAGAAAATACTAAAATAGAAAGCTGAATAATATCAAGAAATAGTTTATAAAAATATTAATTTTGGAGATTAAAGATAAGATAAATTCTTTTTCTTGAAGTTTAAAAAGAAAAATCTTAATTCTGGTTTACAAGACCAATGTTTTATTAAACTATTTAAACTAATGATTTTAGTAAAAGTTTTTTCAATAATTATTATAACTGGTTTTATTATATTTGTATTAAATAATAAACATCTATTAACAATACTTTTAAGTTTAGAATATATAGTTTTAGGTTTATTTATTCTATTAATTTTTTATTTAATAGTTTTTAAATTTGAAATATTTTTCAGAATAATATTTTTAACTTTTACAGTATGTGAAGGAGCATTAGGCCTTTCTATTTTAGTCTCTATTGTTCGAACTCACGGAAACGATTACGATTTCAGACCTTTAGAATTCTTTAATGATAAAATTTATTTTTATAATTATTTTTACCTTTCCAATTTGTTTTATACAAAATGGATATTGAATGGTTCAACTATCATTATTTTTTAGCACTTTTGTTTTTATTATTTTTAATTTATATACAAACTTTTTTTGTAGGATATCCTATTTTTTAGGAATAGACTTAATATCATATGGGCTAATTATTTTAAGCATATGAATTTGTAGCCTTATTTATATAGCTAGAGAAAGTATTTATAAAACCAATAATTTTGTAATCTTTTTTTCTTTAAATATTTTATTTCTTTTAGTTTTTTTAATTCTTTCATTTAGAAGAATAAACTTAATATTAATATTAATATTTTATATTTTTTTTGAAAGAAGATTAATTCCTACTTTATTTTTAATTTTAGGCTGAGGTTATCAACCTGAGCGTCTTCAAGCTGGAATCTATTTATTATTTTATACTCTTATAGTTTCTCTTCCTATACTATTAGGAATTTTATTTATTTTCAAAACTAGAAATTCTATAAATTTTTATTTATTAAGAAATTATATATTTGAAAGAGATATTTTATATATTAGAATAATTTTAGCATTTTTAGTAAAAATACCAATATTTTTAGTTCATCTTTGACTCCCAAAGGCACATGTAGAAGCCCCTATTTCTGGGTCAATAATTTTGGCAGGAGTAATATTAAAACTTGGAGGATATGGATTATTACGAGTCATACCTTTTATACAAAAAATATGTATAAAATATAATTTTTTGTGAATTTCTATTAGATTAGTAGGGGGAATAGTAGTAAGATTAATTTGCTTACGACAAACAGATTTAAAATCATTAGTAGCTTATTCATCAGTAGTTCATATAGGAATTGTTTTAGCAGGAATATTAACACTTTCATCATGGGGTTTATGTGGAGCATATCTATATATATAAAAGAAAGTGTCCGAAGCGATGTAATCCCATAACTCGAGAGTGGCCGAACCGATTTTGATGATTTGTACTTTGATGGAAAGGTATTTTCTCAGTACGGGTTTAAAAAAAAAAAAAAAAAGAAAAAAAAAATCGAAAAAAGGTCAAAAAATCATAATTTCAAAATGTCTTATTTTGACAACCAAGATCAATGTGAAAATTTATCGGTGCAAAGTCGACGAATAAATACTGAAAATAGACAGCAAAGAAGAAGTGCTGGCAATGCCAATTTGCTTCGAGTAGCATTCCGATATGATTGTGCATTCAATTATCGATCTCTTCCTGTCGTTCAAATTGGATCAATGGTTGTAGTATGTCCACATTGCAACGCATTGAAATTTCCAGGAGAAACACCTGGATTGTGTTGCCTTAGTGGAAAAGTTAAATTGCCAACATTGCCATCGCCACAGGAACCATTGCGATCGTATCTAGAAGGCGTAACAGCAGAATCAAAGCAATTTCTTGCAAATGTTCAAAACTATAATGGGTGCTTTCAAATGACTTCTTTCGCTGCATCAATTATCAATGAAAGCGGATATAATCCGTCGTTCAAGGTAATTCCTGCTCGAAAGAGTACTCTTCCGTTTCCTTTGAACGATCGCATTTTATTAATTTTGAATTCGTCTCTTGGTAACCAGATTCAAGGGCAGGTGCATCATCGTGCTGGGTCGTTATTGCCGCTTCCTAATGGCGAATATAATTTCTTGCAAATCTATTTCATTGGGAACGAGAGCGATCAAATAAACCGTCGTAGTGCATTGTACAATAGAACGAAAGAAGACATCATCAGAGAATTGCAACGAATGCTTCATGGCCATAATGAATTGATTGGATTATTTAAGAATGCGTTAGACAGAATGCTAACAGATGATCATCAAATCGTGATTAAAGCGGATAAAAGGCCTAACTTAGCGCACGAACGTCAATACAATGCACCGACAATTGATGAGGTTGCCATTATTGTAGTCGGTGAGCAAGTGGTATCACGGGATATTGTACTGACGCGCCGAAACAATGGACAATTACAACGTATTAGTGAGACACATCGGTCGTATGATGCACTTCAGTATCCGCTCATGTTTTGGAAAGGTGATGACGGCTACCACTTTAACATCAAAATGTTAAATCCAGTTACTGGTTAGTAGACTTCTTCCTTCAATCATGTCACCAAATCAATCAATTAAATGGAATCTTAATTTTATTTTCAAACTTTGCATTTATTTGTTACTTCGGATTCATTTGTTATTAGGTGAAGAAACAACGAAGAAAGTAAGTTCGATGAACTACTATGCATACCGTTTAATGATTCGTCAAAATGAGGATAACTATCTGTTGCGATTTCGGCGATTGCTTCAACAATTCTGCGTGGATATGTATGTCAAAATCGAGACTGAACGGCTCAGTTACATTCGTTTAAATCAAGCGAAATTGCGTTCAGAAGAGTACATTCATTTGCGGGATGCAATAAGAACTGAAAGTGATGCGAGGAATCTCGGTCGACTAACAATCTTACCGGCAACGTATGTTGGCAGTCCACGCCACATGCACGAGTATGCTCAAGATGCGATGGCGTTTGTTCGACAGTACGGTCGTCCTGATTTATTTGTCACCTTCACTTGCAACTCAAGATGGATTGATATTCAGTGCAATTTAATTCCCGGCCAAACATCGAGTGATCGACATGATATCACTGCACGTGTGTTCAGACAGAAGCTGAAGGTTCTAATGGATTTCATTACTAAACAACGTGTATTTGGTGATGTTCGATGCTGGATGTATTCTGTTGAATGGCAGAAGAGAGGTCTGCCGCACCCGCATATTCTACTTTGGTTCGTTGAAAAGATTCGACCAGACGAAATCGATGCTGTCATTTGCGCAGAGATACCGGATCCAGAAATTGATCAAGAATTGTATGATATAGTCATCAAGAATATGATTCACGGGCCGTGTGGCAACAATAACATGGATTCACCGTGCATGGCTAACGGCAAGTGTTCTAAACGCTACCCACGTCCTCTCACTGCGGAAACTATTACCGGCGACGACGGATATCCACTTTATCGACGTCGTTCACCTGATGATAATGGCAGAACAGTTACATTGAAAGTGAAACAAAATGATGTTGTGGTCGATAACAGTTGGATTGTTCCATATTCACCACTACTTTGCAAAACATTTGATGCGCATATCAATGTGGAGGACTGTAATTCGATTAAAGCAATCAAATACGTTTGCAAGTATATTACAAAAGGTAGTGATATGGCTGCGTTTGGTGTTCCGGATCCAAATGCCGATGATGAAGTAACGCGGTATCAAATTGGAAGATATGTTAGTTGCAATGAGGCTCTTTGGCGAATTTTTTCATTTCCAATTCACGACCGTCATCCAACTGTAGTTCATTTGGCGGTGCATCTGGAGAATGGTCAACGTGTTTATTTCACTGAACACACTGCCATTCAACGTGCTGAAAGACCACCAGCTACAACATTGACCAGTTTCTTTTCAACATGTGAGAGTGATCCATTCGCACGAACATTGCTCTACTCTCAGATGCCGCGTTATTACACTTGGAATGCTTCATCGAAAAAGTTTCAACGGCGAAAGCAAGGCGAGCGAGTTCCGGATTATCCAGATGTATTCTCAACAGATGCCATCGGTCGTATTTACACAGTGCATCCATCTAGAAATGCAGAATGTTTCTATTTGCGATTACTGTTGGTAAATGTTCGTGGGCCAACTTCATTCGAGTCACTTCGAACCGTCGATGGAGTACTCTGTCCTACATATCGTGATGCCTGTCAACGTTTGCAATTGCTGGAGAATGATACACATTGGGATATGACTCTTGCTGATGCAATTATGTGCGCACCTGCAAATCAAATACGTTCATTGTTTGCAATCATAATTTCGACGTGTAATCCATCAAATCCGAAAGATTTGTGGGATAAATACAAGGACAACATGTCAGAGGATTTTTTGCATCGAGTTCGTGCTGTAACCGGAGATTTCAATTTGGGAATGACTGATGAGATTCATAATGAATCGTTGATTGCGATTGAGGATATATGTTTGCTTATTAGCGGCAATTTGTTGTGTACTTTAGGAATACCAGCGCCTAATCGTTCAATCCACGATGCTTTTAATCAAGAAATAGAACGAGAACGTGAATATGATCGAGACGCATTGAGCCGAATGGTTTGTGATAATGTTCCATTGTTAAATCCTGAGCAGAAAATCGTGTATGAAACATTGATGAAGGCGATTGATAACGGAAATGGGGGAATATTTTTTATCGATGCTCCCGGTGGTACTGGGAAAACATTTCTTATTTCTTTGCTTTTGGCTACTATTCGTTCGAGATCTCAAATTGCTTTGGCAGTCGCTTCTTCAGGAATAGCTGCTACGTTGTTGGAAGGAGGCCGGACAGCACATTCAGCGCTGAAATTGCCGTTGAATCTCCAAGTGGTTGAAGAACCCACATGCAACATTAGTAGAAATTTAGAAATTCCGCTATGGGAAAAGTGTTGCAATGTTGTAAAATCATCATTTGGGATGAATGCACAATGGTGCATAAACGTGCATTGGAAGCAGTTAATCGGACCATGAAGGATTTACGCAATAATTCAAGACGTTTTGGAGGCGCTATGATTCTATTGTCTGGTGATTTCCGTCAAACGTTACCTGTCATTCCAAAATCAACTGCTGCTGATGCAGTTAACGCTTCCTTGAAGTCATCGTCTTTGTGGCGCTTTGTGAAGAAACTTAAATTGAATACGAATATGCGAGTTTCATTACAAAACGATCCTACAGCTGATGTGTTCTCCAAACAACTGATAGCCATCGGTAATGGTAAAGTTCCCGTCGATGTCACAACCGGTTTGATTTCATTTCCGTCGAATTTTTGTAATTTCGTTACATCGAAAGATGAACTAATTCGTAAAGTGTTTCCGGATATTGTTGTTAATTATTTGAATCACGATTGTTTAAGTGAACGCGCAATTTTGGCAGCGAAGAACAAGGATGTGAATGAGATTAATTTTAAAATTCAAAATCAAATTGGTGGTCCAATGCATTCATTCAAATCTGTTGATTGCGTGGTAAATGAAGATGAAGCTACGAATTACCCCACTGAATTTTTGAATTCTTTGGATTTGCCTGGTGTTCCGCAACACATTTTACACCTTAAAGTTGGTTCAGTAGTGATTATGCTTCGAAATTTGCAACCTCCTAAATTGTGTAACGGAACGCGTTTGATTGTATAGCAAATCATGAACAATATCATTTACGCAACAATTCTCAAAGGCAAGTTTAAAGGAGAACAAGTTCTCATTCCGCGTATTCCTTTGATACCGACAGACATGCCTTTCGAATTCAAACGCATTCAATTCCCGGTTCGTCTTGCGTTCGCCATGACAATCAACAAGGCTCAAGGCCAATCATTGGATGTTTGTGGTCTAAATTTGGAAAATGAATGTTTTTCACATGGCCAACTGTATGTAGCCTGTTCACGTGTTGGTAAGCCATCTGCTTTGTTTGTGTTGGCACCGGAACAAAAAACCAAAAATATTGTGTATCACAAAGTATTTTTGGGTGGGACGAAGTCCGCCGGGGCTGCTAGTACACTAATAATTGCTCATGGTCTATGTTCATCTGGATTATTTTGTTTAGTAAATATTTCTTATGAACGTACTGGAAGACGAAGATTACTTATTAATAAGGGTCTTTTAAATTTGATACCTTCAATAGCATTATGATGATTTTTATTATGTTCAGCCAACATAGCAGCTCCACCTTCAATTAATTTATTAGGTGAAATTTCTCTTTTAAATAGATTAGTAAGATGATCATTTCTTTCAATAATTAGACTAATAATTATTTCATTTTTAAGAGCTGCATATACACTTTATCTTTATTCATTTAGACAACATGGAAAGTCTATTTCAAGAGGATTAAATTTTTCGCCTGGAACAATTCGTGAATTTTCTATTTTAATGTTACATTAAATTTATTAATTATAAAAAGAGAATCATGTTTTACTTGATTATATTTTAGTAGTTTAATTAACACTAGTCTGTGGAACTAGAGATATAATTTTTATCTAGAATAATTAAAATTTCTCTTAGATCAACAATATTTATTTTTTTATTTATTTCTAGAATTTCCAGATATATTATTAGATTAAATTTTATTTTAATAGATTTTATAATATTTATTGAATGAGAATGTATTTCCTTAAATTCTTCATCAATTACTATAACAATTCTTTTAGATTGAATAAGACTAATATTTATATCTTTTGTTTTATTTATTTCTTCTCTTGTAATTTTCTATAGAAAAGAATATATAAGAGGAGATGAAAATATTAATCGATTTATTATTTTAGTAATATTATTTGTTCTTTCAATAATATTACTAATCATTAGACCAAATTTAATCAGAATTTTATTAGGGTGAGATGGACTTGGATTAGTATCTTATTGTTTAGTAATTTATTTTCAAAATGTAAAATCTTACAATGCAGGAATATTAACTGCTCTTTCCAATCGAATTGGAGACGTAGCTTTATTAATAGCAATTGCTTGAATATTAAATTACGGAAGATGAAATTATATTTTTTATTTAGATATATTTTGCAAGTCTAGAGAAATAAAGATTATTGGAAGATAAGTAATTTTAGCAGCAATAACTAAAAGAGCTCAAATTCCATTTTCTTCTTGGCTTCCTGCAGCCATAGCTGCCCCCACTCCTGTTTCAGCACTTGTTCATTCTTCTACTCTAGTTACAGCAGGGGTTTATTTATTAATTCGGTTCAATATAGTTTTAGAAAATTCATTATTAAGAAGTATTCTTCTCTTAATTTCTGGTTTAACAATATTTATAGCTGGGTTAGGAGCAAATTTTGAAATTGATTTAAAAAAAATTATTGCACTTTCTACTTTAAGTCAATTAGGACTAATAATAAGAATTCTTTCTATAGGATTTTACAAATTAGCATTTTTCCATCTTTTAACTCATGCACTTTTTAAGGCTCTTTTATTTATATGTGCTGGTGCAATTATTCATACTATAGGAAATTCTCAAGATATTCGATCAATAGGCGGCCTTGCTATTCACATACCATTTACTAGTGCATGTTTTAATGTTTCTAATTTAGCCCTTTGTGGAATACCCTTTTTAGCTGGATTTTATTCAAAAGACATAATCTTAGAAATAATAAGAATAAGATATGTAAATATTTTATCTTATATATTATATTTTATTTCTACAGGATTAACTGTAAGTTATTCATTTCGATTAGTTTATTATTCTATAACTGGGGAATTAAACTGTAGTTCATTAAATTGTTTAAATGATGAAAGATGAATTATATTAAAAGGAATAACCGGTTTAATAGTAATAAGAATTATTGGAGGAAGTATATTGAGATGATTAATTTTTACTGATTTATATATAATTTGTCTTCCACCATTTATAAAATTCATAACTTTAATTGTATGTTTATCGGGAGGATTAATGGGATATTTGATTGCAAAAAATAGAATAAACAATTTCTATATATTTCCTTTTAAAATATATTCATTAAATTTTTATAGAAGAATATGATTTATACCAAATATTTCTACTTATGGAATAATTAAACATCCTCTATTTTTAGGCTCAATAATTTACAAGTCTATGGATCAAGGATGATCAAAAGTATTAGGAGGTCAAAATCTTTACAACTATTTAATAAATATATCTAAGTTTTACAGATGAATTAATAATAATAATTTAAAAATTTATATTATATCTTTTATCTCATGAATTACCATCTTATCATTTATATATTTAATTTTATATTTAAATAGCTTATATAGAGTATAGCACTGAAGCTGCTAGGGAAATTTTTTAATTTTTAAATGTTGTGAATTAAATTTAGTATGTAAAAGTAAATCTTTAATTTTACAGTAAAAATGTAATGTTTTAATTAAACTATATAAAAAGAAATAAAAATGGAATTTAACCATTAAAATAAAAAGTTAGAAGCTTTCATTTACTGATAAAGATATTTTTCATTCAAATTGGAAATTTATTATTTAAAATAAGATATTTTCATTCAAATTGGAAATTTATTATTTAAAATAAGATACTTTTCATTCAAATTGGAAATTAATTAAAATTGAATTGTTTGAATTTGTTAGAATTATTTATGGTTATTTTATCTTTCCTTTAAAATAATAATATTTATTAAATTATTGTATTAAAATTATAGTAATTAGGGGTTACTATAGTTTAATCTACAAATTTCATAAATAGGGGTTTATGAAGAAATATTATTTAATAGGGGGTTTATTATATAATATTTCTTAATTTGTGGGTTTCTAGATCTAATATACTTGTTTGTCACTTATAATAATCATTTTTTTATTTAATTATTATTCTATGGGGAGCCAACCTATTGTTGGGAGGGGGGTATGCTGCTTTTTTTAGTTATTAAGAAATAAATTTAATTGTTTGAATTTGTTAGAATTATTTATGGTTATTTTATCTTTCCTTTAAAATAATAATATTTTGTTGATCTTATCATTTGATTTAGATTGCTTGACTATTTCTTTTAGAGGTTTTGTGATGGGGCTAAATGTTTCTTCTAATCTTTTCTCCATATCAGCTTCATCTAATTTTAAACTATTAAATTTTTTCTTTAATACATTTCTAGTCTTTATGATGTCCTTAAGTACTTTTTCATCCATTGCGCTCTGAACTGCTTTTGAACAGCTTTGAACAGGTTTTGAACTGCTTTTGAACAGCTTTGAACAGGTTTTGAACTGCTTTTGATGAGGTCGAACTGCTTTTGAACAGCTTTGAACTGCTTTTGAACAGCTTTGAACAGCTTTTGAACTGCTTTTGAACAGCTTTGAACTGCTTTTGAACAGCTTTGAACAGGTTTTGAACTGCTTTTGATGAGGTTGATCGGATCTTTTATGAGCTTATGATGAGGTTGAAGTCATATAAAGTACTAATATAAAATAGAAGGATGCATGTGGTTTTATAGTTTAGAGTAGAATATAATTATCAAATCCCTTTCTATAACGCCCATCATCAATTGGATCGTCTTTACTTATAACCACAAATCCATATTTATCTTTCCAACATTCTCTGCATATATTTGAGAACTTCTCAAATGACATATCTGTACCCACATGATCAGCGTAAATATGTTTCATATTCATTTCGTCTTATTTGAACATAATTATTAAATTCGCATTATCACGTATCAGATGTTTAGGGATTCGTGTATATGTTTGGCATAAGTAAAAACTATCAATATTTTTATGTCGACCCATACAAAAGTATGCTCGAATATTATTTTGTTTTTGACATGCGACATCATCGAATATCATAATAGAGTTGCTTTTAGCTTCATTTGGTTCTAAAACATCTTCATTTTCGGAAAATGTATAGAAGCCCATGTTTTTTATCGGATCTAATAATTTCTTCAAGTATTCATACTTTGGTTGATATAATGACTTTGAGTACAAATATATATTGGCAAACTTTAGTGCATTCGGACTCTCTATTAAACTCAACATGACGTTGGTCTTTCCACAATTTGAGGGACCAACAATTAGCCCTCGTATAGAATTCGGCAGCAATGAACTGTGTCTTACATGGGATGATTTATTAGTCGACAAATCTAAATTTTTAACAATGATATTCTTGTCTTGTTTAACGAAACGCATTTTAGCAATTGATATATAAGCAGAAGCATCAGCCCTTTATATTCATTTCTATTGCAACTATTTAATTGAAAAGATATAAAATGGTTATATGTTATAAAAAAAGTTTTAGTCGGAAGCCATCTGCAGTTGGAAAAGGTTTAATAAATAATTTAATAGATGCACTTCCAATTGAACTTCATTTACCTGGTTATCAATTCTGCGGCCCCGGAACTAAATTAGAAAAACGCTTAGCAAGAGGCGATAAAGGAATTAATTCATTAGATGCTGCGTGCAGAGAGCACGATATTGCTTATTCTCAAACTAAGGATCTCAATAAAAGGCACATTGCAGATAAAATATTGGAAGAAAACGCTTGGAAAAGCGCAAAATCCAAAGACAAAGGTTTTTCAGAGAGAAAAAACGCTTGGCTAGTTGCGAGTGCTATGAAAGCTAAGACTAAATTAGGTATGGGGAACACTCTTAGGAATATTAAGAAAATAAAGAAAACAATTAAACGAAAATGTACGAAAAAATGCTTCATTAATGCTGTAAAAAACGCCATGAGGACTATTAATAAACAAAAACCAGACGATATTCGTAGCGCTATTAAAATTGCACGAAAAGTAGTAAACAAGTCCTTCAGAAAAAAGAAAGCATCAATTGAGATACCTCGTATCATACCCGTGCCGAAAAGAGGAGGTTTTCTACCACTGGTGCCAGTCTTGACTGCACTTGGAGCTCTTGGAGGTTTAGCATCTGTAGGATCTGCGATCTTTAAAGCTATTAATGCTGCAAAAGTTGGTAGAGAATTATTGAATGAAGCAAGTCGCCATAATAAAGTGATGGAGGAAATAACTGTGGGCAAAGGTTTATATCTGAAGCCATACAAGAAGGGATTAGGTTTATATTATAGTCCGCAATCAAAAAACCTCTAAGGAAGCTACCCAGAAGACCGCTCACAGACATCGACTTGATGGAGCATACAAAACAATTGCCATATTTTAGAGGCGTTTTCATGAGAGATAGTCTACCGAAACGTGTACGCCAGACAGAATGCGGATTCATCAACCTGGATTCATCGAGCGGTCCAGGTACTCACTGGGTAGCATACTATAAGAACGGAAAAATTAATGAATATTTTGATAGCTTCGGAAATTTACAACCACCACAAGAAATTATAAAGTATATGGGAGAGAACATACGCTACAACTATACTCAACATCAAAATTATAATACATACAATTGTGGTCATTTATGTCTAGAATTCCTATATAATATCACTAAAAATACTCAATAAAGATTGTTTTATTGTATTTGAGCAGAAAATCAAATTGAGTTTTATTTTATTTTTTAGTTAGGATTCAGGAGAACTAAACACTATACGAAGACCTGTTCCACTGTCTCTGTTTCACTGCTCCAATTCATCTCACATGAGTTGTTTTTCACTGTTTATCTCGCTTCTCCATACACATACGCTTTTGGTGGTGTGTATTGTTTGTTTCTAGCCCAATTTGAGTTCTGTTTCCAGTGTTTTTCTACTCAAATTTAAAATGTATAAATAATACGTTCCTCGCCTCTAACAATTTAGTCGTTGCAGATATTTGGAACCAGCAAAAGATAAAAAACAAAAACAGAATGTCACCAATTCAGAATTCATCATATTCTTTGACCGCATTAGAAGACTTCAACGAGAGGTCTTATACGTTGAAGACCGTGCTAAGCATTAAAAACATGGAGCCGAATAGAAGCTATAATATAAGAACTGTTCGCAAGACCAAAACAAAATATGGCGAGCGGATTCTAATGGAAGTGGACGACAGCATCGTTTTTCTGCCGCCAAGATTCAACAACCTCAGCGACGAAACTATAAGAGAATTTTCCAACGGATCCTACTATTTGACGAAGGTAATGACGGCAAACAAGGATAATTTTCGTCTGGAGGTGATGGTGGACTTTCCGGAAACCAACATGTATTTTTAAGATATAAACTATATTGTGTAAATAAATAAAATATTTTAATAAAAAAGAGTTTATAAATTTTAAATAAATTTGTTTTTATTTGGACAAAAAATTTTTTATATTTGATTTAGATTTTATTTAATCTAGAATACAATAACATTAATTTATTGATTCTATAAATAACACGTTCCACCATGTAGCATGCACAAGTGTCTGGTCCATTCGTTTGAAGCCCAACAACAAGATTTATAGTGATGTCCATGATTTGATTGTATTATAATTTCATGCTCGCAACGGCTTAATTTGATGTAGCATTTCCGAATTTCATCATAATGCTCATCCAACAATGCTTCTCTTTGTTTGATTAGAAATTCGTGAACTTGCTTCAAAAATAAGGAAATATTTACTTTATCCATGTCTACTCATCAACAATCCAATCTATATTGATGGCACATTTTTATTCTTATAGCGTATCAAAAGTATTTTCTAACAGCTTTCCCTCGAAAATTAAACCATATTGAGTTTACAAAGAATAGAATTAGTGCATGTACGATCATGTTCAAAATTTCATGCATATACAATCATGTGAATGAGAAACACGTGCACGCTTTGAATATTTTTTTTCCCACGGAAAGGGAAAGGGTCCCAAGAGTGTGATAGTAACACCTTTGTTGAAGCGATGCAACAATCAAACACTCACACACACACACACACAGCAGGAGGTCGGCGTACCCAAATTATCACGTGTCTATGAATTAACAACCACAACACAGCAAGGAAAACTTCTACAACAACAGCTTCGACTATTCCGTCCGACCGCCTGTAGATTATCCCTTAAAAGGTCGACCGCAAACACGTGCATGTTTCCCTACTATCACACAACAGGTGATCAAAGCCCCGAAAATACTACTGTGTACCCAAACACTCACGCCTCATAGTGCAGGTGCTGATAAAAAAGGTTATCCCTTTTATTTATCCCTTGACTTTATTTAATTGAAATTCCACAGAACTTCGGAGCCAGATTGCTGCAGCTGGCGATCAAAGTACCGAAGTGAATCATCCCCTAAAATAAATAACAACAACAACAACAACCACATAGCAAAATTAAAAAATCAAAAGAAAAAATATTATAATTATAAATAAATAAATAAATAAATAAATAAATAAATAAATAAATATATAAATATAAATAAATATATAGATATAAATAAATATATAAGCTATAAATTATAATAATACATACAAAACACTTGATCTTTAAATCTACTATCACACAGCGGGCGAATCATACCCTAAAATAAATAACAACAACAACAACCACATAGCAAAACTTCTGACTTCTACAATAGCTTAGCACTTTACCGATATACCAAACACACGCCATATAAAAAGTCTAAAAAGTATGCTACGCTTTTTTTTCCCTTTACTCTTAGAACAAAGAAATTTCTATCAATAACAGACTAAATAGTATGCTACACTACAAACTTCTCACTAACGCCATCTACTTCGGTATAGCACACGATCGGCATTCCTAAGTCTATATCACAGACACAAGCCTAAATGAATATTTCAAAGCACTTACCCACGATGGCCATCTGGTGGACGATAGCATAGTTACAAACCTATCGGCTAAAAGACGAAAAAAAACCTAAGTCTGTATCACAGACACAAGCCTAAATGAACATTCCAAAGCACTTATCCACGATAGCCATCTGGTGGACGATAGCATAGTTACAAACCTATCGGCTAAAAGACGAAAATTACCCGAGAAAACACACCTAAAACCATATTTTAGCAAAGACACAATCCTAAATGGCTAAAAATGCAATAATCATTCAAAAAGACCTCTAAAACTATGCTTTCAGCGAGGACACAATCCTAATGTACAGTAAAAAATGTACAGTCATTATCAAAAGTTTCAGAAAGCCACATTAAAACGCCCCTAAAACTATACTTTTAGCAAAGACACAAGCCTAAATGTACAGTCACTATCAAAAGTTTGCGCACCCAATAGCACCCACGTTTCCTTTGTCCCAGAACCGCCATATAACCACTACTCTCTTCTACCTTTTCAACTCGGACTCGCATTTCATCGAATTGAGCATGTGGATCGTTGCAAAAGGTGAATATTCGTGTCACGGCCGCTTTTGTTATCTGCCGACTGCGCTTTAGCGCCTCCAATTGAGCCATTTAATTATTTTTTTTAAATCCGCCTCGAAGGGACCAAAAATGTTGTGATGAATGTGAAATTTTAAGAAAAACCCTTTTTTTATATTTTTATATTTCTTGCTTAATTTATTTTCTATTCAAGTTTTCTAAAACAAGATGGCGGACTGTCATTTTTTCTCCAGGTTATTAGGATTGAAAATAAAATGTATATAAGGTCGAAAGTAGTGAATAACAAAAAAAGGTAATTGAGCTCCAAACAGTTTGTGTGTGTTGGTGTCTTATATCTTCCTTCTACACGCCGTCTAGTTACATGGGCGTGGTCAATATGACATCTGTACTTCATTTCATCATAGGAAACACTGAGGACATTTAGCTCGAATAGTGATTTTACATCTAAGATACTTAGCTCTTTATAAATTGAAAGTAGATTATAGTTAACTCCTTTTGTCTTCGCTAATATTTTCAAAATATAATATTGATTTTGACGCAGTTTTCTATAGGAGTTAGCAGTGCCCCAGGCTGTTATGCCATGTACCAGATTTGATTCCACCAGAGCGAAATATGCTTGACGTATTACGGAATAATTACTACAAAAGCTGAGATGACGTATCATATAGGAGGCTTTGCGTAGTTTTTTTTGGAGTTCTTCTATATGATAATTCCACCTAAAGTGCTCATCAACAATGACACCTAAATACTTGTATGTTTTCACCACCTCAATGGCTGCCCTGCATGAACATTGCACGTTATTCTGAGTATTGTGCAGACAATCAAAATCATGGGTATTTAATATTATTTCTGAGCTGAGTATGTGAGGTGGTCTTATATGCATAACCTTGGTTTTTTACGAGTTGAGTAGTAACCCGTTGTCATGCGACCATCTGCTGACTACATCTAATTTTCTTTGCAGAATTTTCACTGCAGTATTCAAATGTTTGTGTGAGACCACTATCGCTGTATCATCAGCATATGCATACACATTGCAAGACGTTAAATAGTTAAACAAACTGTTTGAGTATAAGATGAACAGTATTGGGCCAAGCTTAGATCCTTGTGGGACCCCGTGAAGTATATCTGTTTCCCTGCTATACTGGTTATCAATTCGAACACGATATTTTCGTACTGACAAGTAGCTTTTGAACCAATCTAATATTTTTCCACGGATTTCTGTATTCTCCAATGCCTTTAGTAGACTTGTGTGTGAGTATCGAAAGCTTTGCTAAAGTCTAGAAATAATGCCAGGGTATGATGTCTTTTGCTCATTTGTTCGTTAATTTTGTCTGCAAAATTTCCTAATAATTGGTTGATATTTTTCCCTTTTTGAAATCCATATTGGTTGGTAGATATTATGTTATACTTTTTAATATATTCTTCTAACCTCTTCACAATTACTTCTTCCAACACTTTTTCTATTATAGGTAATATTGATATTGGCCTGTAATTTTTAGGATCACTTTTTAGACCACTCTTGTAAATTGGCCTTATAATCGATATCTTTAAGCTATCGGGTACTTTAGATTGTATCAGACTTAGTTTAACGATCTCGGTTATTGCTGGAGTTAATACATATGCGTTTCTTTTAATATCCTTTGGTCTGATGCCATCGACTCCTGGTCCTTTTTTATCGCTAATTCTTTTCAGGATATTAAATATTTCGTCTTCTTCAACTTCAGATACGTATATAGAATTTTGGCGGATGTTTTCTATAACATTTACCCCCTTATTCAGAGAGTCACCTGGAGTGAGTCTGACGTCGTCGTCGAAAAGTCACCTGAGTGGAAGACGTCGTATTCACAGAGTCACTTTTTGAAAAGTGACTAGCTCTTACGTCGTGCTCACCTCAATTTACGTTGCGCTCATATATGACAGCTTGGTTTGTGTACTAGCTAGCATTTTGGTGTTACAACACAAAAATTTTACTATGGTGTTTATGTTGAAATAATAAAATTCTTAAAAAATAGATTTTTTTCCCCGAAATTAGATTTATAAATGTAGTAAAAATAAAGAATAACCTTAGAAGTTTATGAGAGGAATGTTTATTTTGTTTTTCTATTGTATTTTCATCATTTAAATTGCATAAAAATATATTAGCATTGGTTTTTCTCTTGAAAATTTGCAACACTGTAAAATTGTAAACAATCGGGAATTCTAAACAATTGCAAAGTGCAAAGTTTTGAGTTATGTTTATCAAGCTCAAAATTTTTTAGCGAATGTATAATTTTTAAATCTGGATTCTTTAGTGCCACTGGGTCCACCTCATATAACCGCAATATCCGCATGAATTTGTCCCAGCTTAATTTTGGTGCGTCATTTCAAATCTCTTCATATCTATAATTGTAACATATGTAAGAAAGTGCACATATGGCAATTAAAACATTAATAGGCCCTTTCCTTTTCACCCTGTATTCGGTTGGATCCAAAAACAGGGGCACCTCTAGCTACTTCTGAAATTATTCCATTCCATGTCCCGCACCAAAACTTCAAATTGTAGCGATGTTACACATAAATGTAAATTGTACGCTATATCTTAAGAATTAATAAAATATTTAACAAAAATTGTTGTAATTATTCATTATTTGTTTAAAAACTTTATTGCTTTAGCTTTTCTTTGTTATATCCATATTATTTATACATATTCACAATTCTATACTTTGTGTTTATTGTTAATTTTCAAGGATCAAAAGAGTGGTAGTAGTAGTATTATGCATTTATTGTAATTCAAATTAAAATAAATATTTAAGTAGCACTAGCGGCAAGGCTATCGGCTTTGGACCAAAAATTAATTCAGAGAGTTACAGTCATTTACATTATTTACTAAGTTACGAATTTTTACAATATTTATCATAATAATAATATATAAACATTCATTAAATAGAGTTCTGTAAATTTAAATTACAGAGAAAGTTGAAAATTATATTTACATTGGAGTCAGTTGAGTGGGATAAAATTGAGGAAGGTGAAGTGTTGGGGAAGAGAGTGGATCGTAGGTGAGATAGTGAGGGACAAATATCAAGGATATGGAGGATTTTTAGGTTGGGCTCATTGCAGAATGGGCATGTAGGCGGTGGCTCCTTATTCATTAGGTGGAGGTGGGTTAATTTAGTGTGCCCAAGTCTGAGTCTCGTGAAGCATTTGTTTATTGTTAATTTTCAAGGATCAAAAGAAAATAACGGGAAGCAACGATTTTTTTAGCAAAGTTCTATAAATCGAAAAGAAACAAAGTAGAAAAGAGAAATTTTCTTCGCGAAAATATTATACCCATTTTCTCCAGAAAAAAAGTTTTTCAAAATAATATTATATAATATATATTTATTTATTTTATAATACAATAAAATATAATTATAACAAAAAAAATCATAAAAGATAAATATAAAAAATAAGCAATAACCTGCAAAATATTTCATTTTTAGCAAGAGACGACACCTAAGATGCTGTCGTCGAATTTGACAGCTCATGGCGTTGGTTGTCGTCTCTGTGAATAGGTTTTGCTCACCTCCAAACTACGTAAGACACGACACCATGCTTAGCTGAGACACATCGTCGTCTCTGTGAATACAAAAAGACGAAAAACAGCTGTTTTAGACGACGACGACAGCTAAAAGTGACTCTCTGAATAAGGGGGTTAGTGTAATCTTATCACAGTCGTGTATGGAATTCTGTACTCCCTCTTTAAAGATTCGTGCAAATTCGTCGCACAGCTTTCTTACATCATCAACCTTGAAGTTTCTCAATATAGATTCATCTAAGCTATACGATTTTTTTCCAATAACTTCATTAATGGTTTGCCAGGTTTTCTTTATGTCGCTTTTATATTCTGAGAATTTTTGCTTGTAATAATAATTCCGAGATTTTTCAATTTTTTTGTTTACGATGTTTCTAAACCGCCTGTATTCTCCCTCTCTTTCTTCCTTCTTTGGATTTCTTCGCCAAATCTTATACAATCTATCTCTTCTTTCACAGTTCATTTTCAATTCAGTATGCATCCATTCATTTAATTTCCTTTTCTTCGTTTTTATTGTAATTTGTGAGCTTTCATAAATATTTGCGAAGATACCCTGTATTTTCTTTATCATATCATCAACGCTTTTAATCGAAGTTATATTATCCCAGTTTACTGAGCTTAGCTTCTCATCAATCTTACGCTCGCACATTTTCACGATCGTGTTTTCTTCCCTTTCTTCTTTTTTGTGCGATATTCTGTCAGAGAGGCCGAAGACAATTGAGAAATGATCTGTTATATTGGTTTCAATTATTGACGCTGCTATATTGATATTGTTCGCTCTTATAAATAAATGGTCGATGCACGTACCCGTTTCTCTTCTAACGTCTATTCTAGTGCTTTCTCCTATTATGCTCTCCATTCCATGCGACGCCATGATATTCAAGTATTCGCAACTATTTTCATTTTCTTGCTTGAGTATATTTATGTTAATGTCGCCTATCACCACTACATGTTTTTGTTTTCGAGATACACTAACAGGGCTATTCTCGTTGTCAGCTTGACATGAAATTGTCAAGACAAGTTGTCACGGTGCTTGTCAATGCTTTTCAAATTGGTATTCTGGTTGTCAATTGACACAGTGAAAGCTTTAATGCAGTAACATGCTGAAAAGCTTAGTGATACAGAAACCAAAATGAAATTTTTGACAAATGGAACATGAAATGGCAAAGGAAAATACGAACGGACTACGGCAGAGCAGCTGGCGCACTATGTGCAGTTCATGTCCACCATGTGTGGAATGTGCTGAATATCAAAGAATATGCAATATATATTATTATTTATTTAAATTTTATTATTTAAATTGTTTATTTATTTATTTAATTTGTTATTTAATTTATATATTATTTGTTTAAAACCAGATCCTGAAACCTCTTTCAATGTAAGTAGCACCAAAGAATATGTAATAATATATTTTTATTTTATATTAATATTATAAAATATTTTCATTGAAAGAGTTTCAGGACCTGGTTTTAAACAAATAATATATAAATTAAATAACAATTTAAATAAATAACAATAAATAAATTAAAAATAACAAAAAATTTGCTGTTTCTCTTCTGTTCATTTGCTGTTTTGTTCTGAAAATGTAGTTGTCAACAGCTATTTGGCTCGTGACAAATTTGTAAAGAAAAGAGCTTTTATGTGACAGTCAGAATAGCAATATTGACAACTTGTCAAAAAACATGGTTGTCAACTAAAATATGACAACGAGAATAGCCCTGTAAGAAGGGCGTCCAGTTCTGTTATAAAAGTGTGAACTCTACTATTTGGTGGTCTGTAAATAGCGAAGATCGTTGTTTCAAAACTGTTGCCTCTTATATTGACTTCTAGCGCCTCACATGAAGAGATGTCGTGTGTTTTGCATTCAAACTGCAGATCTTCCCTTACATACAAAACAACTCCTCCTAATATGATATGTTATAATAATAATAATATAGAGGTTATAATATGGGTTATAATATTTTGAAAACTATTTTATTAATTCTATATCTTTTTCAGAAAGTATATATATAAATTTGCTGCCCTCTGATTGTTTGGCAAGTATTTGCCCGCTTTTTACCCACACATATTTCCAGTTGTTTTCCTTTGCTCTGTTCTTTGCAAGCCAGAGTAGTCGTTTGTTTGCTGCAGTAAGTTGGTCAAAGGCAAACCATTTTTTAGAGGAGGTGGAAGTTTTGATTTCTCGAAGTTTTTCCACAAATTTAAGCTTTATGTAAGCGGTCGAGAAATTTACAATGATGTGATTATTTTTTGTTAAACGATACGCATTGCACAGATCGCTATCATTTAAGTTTATGATTATTTCTCTTCCGACGTCTACTTCTGTTTTTCTGACGTTCTCTTTATCTCTCTTCTCTACATTAACGATTACCAAATTATTTTCGAGAGACCTTTGCTCTGATCGTTTATTCTTTGCTCCAATGCAAATGCATGTTTTTCTCTTTCTATGCACTTAACATCTAAATCGTCAACTCTCTTGGTTAGCTCAACAACTGTTTCATTAAACTTTGTGGAGAGTTCTTTTATAATATTAGATTGAGACTCTATTATACGATTTGCCATGTCCTCTATCATATGTTTAATCTCCTTCGTGTCCACTTTCAATTCATTCACATCACCCTGTACAGTGTAGATTTCTAATTTAAGTTTTGCATAAGAAAGAGTTTCTTGTGAGCTGCGAAGTTTGTTTGGCATTTCCAGGTCTCCTGCTTTTTCCAATTCTCTCGGTCTCTTTTGTGATTGCTGAGTTCGGTATGAGATTGTTGTTGTACCTTCGGACAATGATTCAGATCTCTGGCGACAAAGATGACATCTCCAGCTTTTGCGCCTCTCCGCACTCATCGCCGCATATGTGGTCTCAGCGATCGTTGCACAAGTTGAGAAGTGATAATTGTTTTTGCAATGAGTGCATCTGACATAATCTCCCGTAATGGGAAGAGGACCGTTGCACTTATTGCACTCTATAGTTGACGCATCTAAATCTCCGCTTGACATCTTCTTTTGTGAGTAGTTTTCGCTCAAATTTTTTAAGCAGCAAATTTTTCTAAATTAGACAAATTTTTGCATTTAATTATATGCAATTATAAGTTAAATTTCTGTGCTTCAAACTATTTTATCCTTTGCAAAGTTAGTTTTGGCTGATTGGAACACTGTTCTATATATATTTTATTTCTTCTATTTGTTATTTCAATCCAAAAATTACGACTTAAACAGAGAGCGCTCTAAAAACACGAACCGCACTTGACCTTGCTTGCACTTTGAATGAATTGCACTTTGAAATATCAACAATAATAATGATAATAAATATTATAATAAAAATAATATTAACAATTAAAGTAATATTGTGAAAATAATAAGGATTATGAAAATTATTGCAGATGGCACACAATTTTAACAATAAAACGTTCCTGTCCACAAGAGAATTTTCAAAAAATTTCACATCTGAAGAAATTATGGAGTTGCAACGCAAAATTTTGGAAAAACAAAATCAAATGGAAGAAAAGCTTGACACATTTATTGGTAAGTACGAGGCTGCAAATTTTTTTGGAGTCTGAAATGTGACTTATGTTTATATTTGCAGAAGAAAGTAGGTCAGCACAATGCCAACTATTAGCAACACTAAACCAGATATTAAAAAAAAATATCAGATGTGACAACAAGCAGGAATCCCATATAAAAAATTTGGAGGATATGAAAATCTTTAATGAAAAAATCTCGGCTGAGCTAGAGAAATATGTAAGTACCACAGGCATATACTTCATACATACACACAGGCATGTATGTAAGTGTCACTCAAACACTCTTATAAAATATATATATATACTAAAATACCAAAATAAAAATACCACACATACACAGATTATCAACATTTTATATTTAAAAAATTATAAAAAAGGCCGATCAATTAACAATATTTTTTTAATATTTTTCAGACCGCTATTATAAAAATTATTTTGGCCCCGACTGGCCTGTATGCCAATTTCGAAAGGATATTCGACAAAAATATAATTTTAAATTACAACTATGATGGCATCAGCAATAAACACCCACTTAAAATATACCAAACATTGATGACGGCCATTTTTGGTAAGATTTTCAACGCATCTACGTTAGTATGCAGTATATAATTCTTACTTTTGTATTTATTTGCATAAGCTACAAAGGTAGACGGCTACACCGAGAAAGTACAGGGTCCGCCAAATAACTTTTTTTTTTGAAAATGCTATAAAAAAAACTACTGAATATTTTCTCAAATTTCTTTTTTTATTTGAAAGTACAATCCTTCCGGTTAATAATGGAAAATAATTTCATTCAAATGGCTGCCTCGGCTGGCCATGCAGTAGCCTACACGATCGGTCCAATTTTTAAGCACATTATCGATTGTGTGCAGCTGTATTTCACCAATGGCTTCACGAATATTGTCCTTTAAAGCGTCAATTGTCTCTGGCTTGTCGGCGTAACACTTATCTTTGACGGCACCCCACAAATAATAGTCCAACGGTGTCAAATCGCAGCTCCGAGGTGGCCAAACGACATCAGCTCTGCGGCTGATAATGCGATCTTCAAAAACAGGGCGCAAAACATCGAGTGTAGCTTCGGCTGTGTGGCACGTAGCGCCGTCCTGTTGAAACCAAATGTTGCCAATATCCTCCTCTTCAATTTTTGTGAACAAAAATTCGTTCAACATGGCCCGATAACGATCGCCATTGACTGTAACGGCCACTCCTTGCTCATTTTCGAAGAAAAATGGCCCAATTATGCCTCTGGACCAAAATCCGCACCAAACAGTGACTCGTTTTGGGTGCACCGGCTTTTCAATGTATGCGTGCGGGTTTTCTGTGCCCCAAATGGGACAATTTTGCTTGTTTACATACCCGTCAAGATCAAAATGAGCTTCATCTGCAACATTACCATGATTTTCAAAGTAATGTCGCATTATTTCCCAGCGTTGTTCAAGCGTATACACAACCATATTCGTTCAGCGGAAGAATAAAACTAATTATCTGTCAAATCAGACATGAGCTAAGTGTTACCATTCACGAAATAGGCACTAGTTGAAAAAAAAAAACGTTAGATGGCGGACCCTTTATTTGTGAACGATATGCGACCATCTTTAAAAAATTACAAAGGCCGTTTTCACAGAAGGAATTTTGAGGAGCGGAAGAAGAAAGAAAAGAAAATATAAATAAATAAATTAATTAACATAGTTTATAATAATGTATGTAGGACCCACAGTATTCAGGCCTGGCAACTCTTTGTTTCTCCTCAACTGTCACTTTTATATTTCATTTTGTTTTAGCTTGATGGCAGAGTAAAAATAACCATAGCTGAGTGCGCATCGTGGTGTTGGTTTTTGAGATCAGTGTAGAGTTGAACAATTAAACTTTTCCACCTAACTAATTGTAATCGAATTATAATATTAAATTTGTAACCATTTTTTCACAATAAAGCTTCTAATTTCGAAAAAAACCGCACGAATTAACCGGTACCCCTATTAATTTATATTCGATTCAAAATAATCTAATTATAATAAGTAGTACAAAAGTAAACTTGTATTCGATTCAAAATAATCAAATAAAAAATATTTCATTCAATAAACAAATTTGTGGACAATTAAGTCCTCCCTACAAATTTTTGGGGGCTCAACCAGGATTGTGCGAGTATCAGTGTAATATACTTATATACTTGCCACCCACAAACAACAAGGAGCTAGCAGTAGAGAAACATACAAATGATACAAACGTCTGCAGCTACAACTACAGTTACTCACAAAATTGAGCGTACATCCTAGTTCAAATAGCAAAATGGTGAATACTGACCTCATAAGTCAATGGAAAATTTTTTTAAAAATTCATATTAACAGATCGGGATTCTACTAGGTAGTAACCACCATAAATATTTATTTTTACAAAGAAAATACAACAACATATTTATAAATAAGAAAATTAAGGCGAAATTGAGGTCACAAAATTGAGCATACACTAAAAGTAAACTAAAGAAAAATGTTTCTAATCCTAAAAATTTTCGAATTTAAAAGAGTTGAGTGCAAGAGTCCCTGGCATTGCGTAATTTTGACTTGATTTCCCCCCACAGATGCTCTATGGGGTTCATGTCCGGAGACTGTGGTGGCGTTTTAAGTTGCTTTGGTGCATTATATACCAGCCATTCTCATACTATATGCGCCGTGTGTTTGGGATCGTTATCTTGTTGGAACCAATACACAGACGGGAGTTGGAGTTTTTCGGCGCTTTGACGTAAATTATGCCAGAAAATGTCCAAATAACTTTCTTTGGTCATGATTGTGTCGATGAACTCCATCGTACCGGCTCCGCTAGCTGCCATAGAACCCCATAACATTACTGAGCCACCGCCATGTTTCACAGTGGCCACTAAATTCTTGTTTTGGAGCTGAGAATTCGATTTTCGCCAAACAAAAAATTCGCGCCATTACGAACACCACACAAAATATAAAAAACTGAGTTTATATTAATTAGTAAAAAAACGTGCATACATTAGCTGTGTAAACTTTAAAAGGTTTTTCTGCGCCTTCTTGATTAAAAGAAGTACAAATTTTTAGCGCAATTTCCAAGTGTATGCTCAATGTTGTGACCGGAATTTAGCGGTAGTTTCCACATTTTGAATTGTTGTGGGGTGTTCTTTGTAAAAAAAAATAATTTATGTTGGTTACTATTTAGTAGGACCCGCATCTGTTAATATGAATTTTCAAAAAATTTTTCCATTGCCTTATGCGGTCAGTATTCACTTTTTCCTATTTGAACTAGGTACGTTCAATTTTGTGAGTAACCGTATTTGCCCGAAGAAACAAAACTAGTACTGATGAAAGTACACAGCCGTTAACGAGTAAATACATGCAGTTGTCAACCAACCAATACACAAGACGTACGTGTGGCTGTTGCTAGGAAGGCAAAAACGTTAAAACACGAGGAAAAGAACAACGGAATATACAACAGTGTGACAGGACAATAAAATATCTTGCACAGTTCATTAAAAAATAATTATTTGCGAATTTTTATTGTGCTAGAAAAATTATTTTAAACTTTTTGGTTCATTAAAAAGCGTTTTATATAAAAATTTTTTTTATTCAAATAATTATTTTATTATTTATTTATTTATTTATAATTTTTTTTTATTGTATATGCATTGTAGTAATATGCATGCATGTGTATTTAAAACAGTGCTGGCCAAAACTTATACAATCATATTTTGTGCATGTGTGAAGCGTTGAGAGAGGTTTTTTTGCGGAAAAATTCTCTCTGCGCGGTACACTGAGAAGATTGTTGTTTGGGGGTTGTTAAACTTTAAATTATGCAAATGATTTTGCAATGAAAATGCGCGTCCCACCTTTTTATTGCAAATCATGCATTGCGGTTCGCCTAAAAAATTTTCAAAGAAAAAATAGTGATTCTCCCATTCCTTATTAAACATTTTGCTCAGTGCAATCATAAAATAGTCTGGTGCGATCTTGCTTGCTTGAAGTCTGCACGTCGACTGACTCACTTGATACGAACGATCGCTAGTGTCGGTGTGAAAACCCGACGACTTTTGTCGTGTACATGTGAATAGCCGAGAGAAAAAATTAGCACGCGTGCCTATGGCGTGGCCAGCACTGATTTAAAACAACAAATCTTGTTGTATTTATTTTAAAAAACAACAACAAATTTATTTTTGACTCAAACTGACAGATCGGATAGCTATTTCGAAACTCGCCAAAGTTTCTCATCAGCGATCTTTGCTGAAGTTTTTTCTTGTATGCAACTTTCGCTATATGCGTACAACGTTTGCCAGCATTGTTGTGAATTATAACGTTGATAGGAAACTCAGAAGCAAACCATTGCAAACACAACTCAGTTTTTGTCAAAATTTGTTGTTTCTTTCTCGTATATTTAATGTTCATTCTGTGGCGGATACGGGCCCGAATCCAGAACCGAGCAGAAGAAAAAAAAACATGCCCTCTCTTTATTATGCTGTTATGTTAATTTTAATTAATAGAATGCAGTAGATGCAAAGTAGCTGTTCCATAATTAATAGCAAATAAAATTATGCATTTGCAATTATTATATTAATAAATTAATAAATAATACTATATAGTATACATATACGCACATATGCCTAATAGGCATTGCCTATATGTCATTAAACAATAAGTTATGTAAATAAGACAAAATAATTTGGGCAATAAGAGAAAAACATAAAAATCAGTCAATTAAATTAACTTAACGCAAGCACTCAACAATGCAGGAACACAAGTGTCAGTTTTAAACAATTAATGTACAAAAAGAGAGAAAAAAAACAGCAAAGGTTTTAATTGTTTTAAAACAATTTAAAACAAAACTTTTAAATAAGCAAAACAAAAGAAAAATCAGAAAGAGTGTTAACTTCGACCTGGCCGAAATTCATATACCCTACACATGTTTACTTAAAAATCAGGCCTAATTTTTGGGGTAATTTTTTTCCTTTTCAATCTCAAATAGCCTGTGATGACAGACTCCTGTAATCAAGTTTTATTTAATTAGTGGGCTCACCACGCCCATTTTTGGTAGTCTGTTTTGGTCAGAGACAGTGGACTTGTGAACAAATTTGAACATCAAATTCGTTCTACAAGGTGAGAAATTGGGCTATTTTGTATGTCGTAATAGCAATTTCCAGTTCCGGGTGATATTAGCTTCAAGTCCAGAATTATTATTATTTTCATAATAATACTCCGTGAGTGAGTCAAGGCCAAGCTCATATCATTAGTGCAACCATAGCACTCTGCATGGAATGGATTGTGGAAGCTAACTTTCAGTAGTAAGCTCCCAAACCATAAAAACCATAGCACTTTGCATCAAATGGATTGTGGAAGCTAACTTTCAGTATCAAGCTCCCAAACCATATTATTATATGAAGACGGGCGAGCTAATACAGCCCTGATACTGCGGCTCATTTGGCCTATTGTAGCATCCCTCTTTTGTTAGAGTGGTTGTTCCACCCTAGTTTTTCTTATGAATGTCATATGTTTTGAATGGCTTAGCTTAGCCAGCTCTGAGTGTTCCACTATCTCTTTCCCGAAGACTAACCTTCTAGTACTATGAAAGGCCGGGCACTCAGAGCCTAAGTGTAGGGATGACTCAATAGACTCCATACAGAATCTGCACTGAGTCTCACTCGACAACATCATCTTATTCAGATGATGTCTCAGGTTGCAGTGTCCCGTGATGAATCCTACCAGGGTCTTTATACACTTCTTGTCCATATTCAAGAGGGATTTAGAGCTTGGTAGGGAGTATTGTGGCAGGAACAGTTTTGTGCATCTCTGTCCTATGGTTTGGGCCCAGTAGTTGTTTGCCTCGGCTAGTGCCCATTTTTGCATTGCTTGTTTAAATAGGGATTTGCTTATTCCGAATGACGGCTCTGGCCCAATAAAGGCCTCAGCCGACCCAGACATGGCCAGTCTGTCAGCCTCTTCATTTCCGTCAAAACCCCTGTGCGCCGGTATCCAATGTAGGGTCACCCGGTTCCTCTTAGCTAGTTCGGAAAGCATGGTCACCTTTTCCAGTACCAGCTTTGATGTGATCACATAAGAGTCTAGAGCTTTTAGTGCAGCCTGGCTATCTGTGTTGTAGGTCAAAATCATTGCTCTGCTTAACGTTGATTATCACCACATACCTTTCGGCCCAGTAGGTAACAATGCTTAACGTGCGGTAACACATACTTCTAGGCTACACTTTAATTGTGAAGCTCGAAAGTACAGGTGAATCACACACCACTGTGGTCCAGATAAAAGCCGAACTTGATCGCATTCCAATAAGTGGAACAGCGCGCGAACTTGATTGCATTCCAAATTTGCAATGAGTGTCAAAATTAATTCTTGAGAGAATTGCAAAACGATGCGGAAAAGATTCTGTCCAACAACTGTCATGTTGAATAAGAACATTGTCAAATACAAGCGAAGTCGAGGAAGGACGCCCCCGAAATAAATAAACGTAAGAAAAATTAACCCAAGTCTTTATTTTCAGCACCTGTCGAAAGCCGGCAGCATTGCCCGAAAGGTTAAAGGACCACAAAGGCGGCACCTTGGTGCCCGTGGTAACTAGGCGAGAGGATCCACCTGCGGCATTTTGTCGGATCCCGATAGGAAAAACCACACAGTCGGCACAGTCATGCCTGTGGCACCGTCGTCCAAGGGATCCACCTGCGGCACCTTTGCCGGATCCCAACAGTAAGTCCACACGGTCGGCACATCCTTGCCCGTGGCACAAACGTCCGTGGCTCTTCACGTCGAAGGACCAACGACGACAACCCCACCACATAAAAGCACTGTCAGTGATCCTTCTTGAGGATCCTCTACTGGAGGATACTAGATACAACATTTTGGCGCAGCCGTTTTTTTCGATCCAAGGATCGCTCCCGTTATTGATGTGAAGTACAGTAAATTAAATAGCAATGTTTTTTTAAAATAGCATAAACAAAAAGAGAAAAAATCACCAACCAAGATCGATGTCTACGAAACCTGTATTATCCCTCGAAGAAGCCCTTAAGGACAAGCAAGCGGGACCCAGACCGATAACAATAGAAGAGTACTGGAAGAGGCAGAAATCGACACGTGAGGAACAAAGGAAGGAATTAAATAGTAACCCACAGCCACCGAAGAGACGCGGCGGGAGAAAAGTAAAGCAACGGAGAGAAGTAGCCAACCTGCACCGGCTAGCGACGATAGCCACAACCAAAGAGGAAAAGAATGAGTTCCTGAGGCAGATCCGCCAAATTTACAACACCAACGACAAAAAACAACGTAGGAAAAACAGCAAACAACACTAACTGAAATTCTTGTGATATAATATACATATTTTCAGTTGTCATTTGATCGCGTTTGAGTTCACATGTTTGCCATGTCGAAGAAAAAACCGCGTTGTTCTCTTTGTTTTAAATCTTGCGAAATTGAAGCTAAATTATCGTGCTTGATTTGCAAGAAGACTTTTCATAATCAGTGCGTTGGGTTAGATGATATTGCACTTCAAAGTTTAATTAAATATAATAACTTGAATTATTCATGCTCTGATTGCCTGAGTAACGGTACAGATATTTTTGCACTTGTTTCGGCTATGGCGTGTGATATTCATGAGTTAAAAAATCAAATTTCTTCACTCTCTCTGAATTTGAAAGAGAGTCTTGACTCATGTGTAAAAGAGCAGTCGTCGACATCAACCAAGAAGCGTAAAAAACCGGTTTCTGAAGCATTGGGAGATAAGTCTAATTCGAATGACGTTGCAGTTGTTTGTACTAGAGCTCGTGCGCGTGCTACTCCCTCTCCTATTCCACTTTCTACCGTGGAGAAGAGCACACCTGTTATCTCAGTTGATCTAACTGAGAATGGGTTGGATCAAAATATTAATAGTGGCTTTAAACTGGTAGAGAGGAAAATTAACAAGAACAAAGCCAATGTACTACAACGACAAAAAATATTTGGTGCTGACAACTCATCTGATTTGAATGTTGTGCCAGCGTTGAAGTGGGTGCACTTGTCGAAGTTTAGTGCACAAACTAGCGCTGATAGTATCATTGCGCATATATCTAGCAGAACTAAGATTCCAGCGGAAAACTTTAAATGTTTTAAATTGCTAAAAATGGAGACGGATCTTGACTCGCTGAAGTTTGTGAATTTCAAGATGGGCTTTCCTAAGGACAAAAGCAGTATCATTATGAATGCAGAAGTGTGGCCATGTGGTGTTCAAGTTAAACCTTTTGTTCAACGACCAAAAAACTCCACGAAAGGGGCACTAGACCAACCAGTCGTTCACCAGCCAAAAAACTTCACAGAAGAGGCTCTGACAAAGGAAATAAAGTAATAATGACAGTGCCGGGAGTTTCTTCACGACACGAACTTCTTCTGTGTTACATTAACAGTGGGTGTATGCGCACAAAGTCGGAAAAATTTTTACTTTTCTCATCGGCCATGTTGTATGATCGCAGTCAGTGAAACTTGGCTGAATTCGGACTTCAACTCGGTTGAATTTTTTAATCCAGAACAATATGTAGTGTTCCGGAAAGATCGATGTCCAACTACTACTGGAATGCAAAGAGGTGGTGGTGTATTGCTGGCAATCAAGTCGAGTTTTTCTTCAATGAGGATTGAGATACCATCGCGATCGAATGTTGAAAACCTTTACGATGTGGAGCAGTTAATAGTAAAAATTAGCTTGAACTCCGCACAAGAGTTATTTATAATTATTAATTATATTCCGCCTGGCAGCGTTGTTGATTTATATAAACTTCATATAGATAACTGTAGCGATCTTATCAAAGGATTGAATCAAAATCAGTCAGTTATTATCTTAGGTGATTTTAATCTTCCAAACATAAAATGGTGTTATGATGATGACTTCCAATATTGGGTGCCTTTTAATGTCACTAGTAGTTGTGAGATTGAGGTTGTTGACAGTTTGGCAGAATTTCAACTTAAGCAAATAAATGGTGTGTTCAATCGTCAAGATAAACTCTTGGATCTTATTTTTGTGGACGGGGAAATTGATGCTGGTGTAAGCAGCCTCGCTTCTCACAATTTTGTTGATACGGAGCATCACTCTGTATTAAATTGCACAATGAGATTATACAATTATCTCAGGCCAATGCCTAATTATGATTATGTTTATAATTACGCTGCGTGTAATTTCAGTAATTTGTCGAGTCATCTCGGTTCTTTAGACTGGGTGGCAATGTTGGACAATGTTGAAGTGAGCTGCAACTACTCTAAGTTAGTTGATAATCTTAATGATGGTATAAATTTATATACACCCAAAACTCGTGCTCAAAATTCCACGAAGCCTAAATGGTTCAATAAGGAATTAATAAATTTGAGAAACAAAAAGAATAAGGCATTTAAGAGACTTCGTAATTGTAATGGAGTCGTAGATGTTCATTTACTAAATAACTATCGGTATCTTCAAAAGAAATTTGCGAGGCTAAATAAAGTCCTATACAAAAACTACATTTGGTATGTTGAAAGTAGCTTGAAATCAAACAGCAAATTTTTTTGGAGCTACGTGAATAGTAAAAGGAAATCTATAGGAATTCCAAACAATATGCAATTTCAGGGAAATCACTCTGGAAATCATCTGATCTCACGGTTATATGTAACATGTTTGCAGAATTTTTTCAATCTGTTTATGTTTCAGGACCTGACTTTGATAATATTAGTGTAGATCGAAATACTACCAGCTCCATATCAGTGGGGAGTATGCAACTAACATTTCTTGAGGTTAATAATGCGTTAAAGCTTTTAAATAATGACAAAAATTCGGGAGTTGATGGATTTCCACCTATCATATTTAGGCAATGTGCAGACGCACTAACTTTACCGCTCTTAATTATTTTTAATCAATCTCTGGCGTCAGGTATTTTCTTATCCTGTTGGAAATGCTCGTATATAAATCCTATTTATAAGTCGGGCTCCAAAAATGAGATCTCAAATTATAGACCGATATCTAAAATTTCGACGATACCCAAGCTATTCGAAAAATTAGTGTGCGAAAGATTGACTTTTTTAGTTAAGGAGTTAATAGTCCCAGTTCAGCATGGGTTCATATCTGGTAGATCCACAACCACTAACCTTTCCATTTTTTCAAATTATGTAAGTAGGTGTTTCGAAAAAGGGAACCAATGTGACGTTATTTACACGGACTTCAAAAAGGCCTTTGATAGAGTTAATCATAAACTGTTATTGTTAAAACTTGAAATGTTAGGGATTCACTCTAGTATGTTAAACTGGCTCGAATCTTATCTTGTGGGGCGTACGCAAATAGTTAAAATTGGTCAGGGAGGATCCGATGTCATGTCGGTTAGTTCAGGGGTACCTCAAGGAAGTCATCTTGGTCCACTGCTCTTCATATTATTTGTAAATGATCTACCTCAATCTATAAAGTTTTCTCGCTGTCTCATGTTTGCGGATGACGTGAAACTATTTCACTCTGTTTCTAATTATCAGGATTCCATAATGATCCAAGAAGATGTAAATAGATTACATTCTTGGTGTAAAAACAATCAATTATATCTTACTATATCCAAGTGCGCTGTATTATCTTTTTCGCGTAGTTCTGCCCAGTTAAGTTTTCAATACAGAATCGGTGGCGAAAATATTACTATAATATCTGAAAAGAAAGATCTTGGCGTAACTTTTGATCGTCAGTTAGGTTTTGCTTTGCACTTAGACAGCATTATCGCAAAAGCTAATTCACTTCTTGGCTTCATTATTAGGAATTCTAAGCATTTTAAAGATCCATTCACATTAAAAACTTTATATGTATCGCTGGTTAGAGCTAATCTAGAATATTGTTGTATCATATGGTATCCTATGTATACATCTTCTGTCTCTAGGATAGAAAGGATTCAGGGAAGATTTACTAGATACGCCATATCGATGTTGCGTTGGAATGGACCTTTACCATCGTACGGTACTAGGTGTTTGTTGTTGGGTCTGAAATCCCTTGAATCGCGGCGCAAGGCTTATTGTGTCTCATTTATCAGGGACATCATTTGCTTTGACATTAAATGTTCAGAGTTGTTGGAACATATAGGATTTCGCTTGCCCTCTAGATACCTGAGATTGCATGAGTCATTTCATGTTCCTTTCCATAGGGTGAACTATGGTATAAATGAGCCCATAACACGTTGTCTAAGATTGTCGAACACGGTATGCAGGGATTTAGATTTTAGTTGTACTTTTAGTAGAGAAAACTTTGTACATAAATTAAGATTTTTGTGTTAGTTTTAAGTAGTCCGTAAGAATAATTTGTATTCAATTGGATGATAAATAAATAAATAAATAAATAAATATTTTAAAATATTATAAAAGAATACAAATACAATTAAAGGTAGTACTTTAAATGTTGGAACTTGTCTAAATAGAATACTTTTGTTTAATTCATTACAATTAGAATTTAAATTGTAGAATTTTAAAAATTCATTGGCAATTCAAGTATAAATAAGTTATTTTTGTTAAACAGAAAATTTTAATAAAATTTTCGGGTAAGACAGGAATAAATTTGAGATAGTTAGACACAACAACATTTACTAAACAAATTCGGAATTATGTTTACACTTAAGTATTGTAAAAGAAGAAATAAATGAATACAACAAACAAATACGTTAGTATTTTTTTTAATAACACATTAATTAATAATTACCAGGCGGGCAGCGATAACTGCAAGACAATAAATAAAATAAATTATGCTTAATTGCAAGAAACTCATTGCAACAAGAAGTAGGTCGCAAACTTGAGCTTGAACTTCAAGCAAGGCCAGAAGCGACAAAATTGCTATCGAGCGGCAGCTGGTAGCAAAAACGCTAACAAAGAAATAACAAAAACAAAACGTACGTCAGGCACCGGGCGAACAGAATTGAGCCACGAGCTCGAATTACAAACAAAAAGAATAATATAATAAAAATAATATATATAAGCGTACGAATGTACGAATGTTTACAACGTGTTCAGCCAAAAGGGTGTCAATGAGCCGTATTAAAGCTGAATAAGCAAAAGTTAATTGCTTGTAGAGAATCAATTAAAGTTTTAATTGATTCAAAAATATCCAAAATAAATACTTAGAACAATAAGTATAGGATAATTAATGGCAGAATCGCTTCACGAACAAGCATATTTAGCATTAGAAAAAGACCATAGGGATTTGAAGAGACAGGTAGGAGAACTAGTCACAAAAATTTGGAACATCTTAAAAAATACCGTTTCCAATAAAGAATATTTAGAATTGATAAAAACTAAAATAGACGCACTAGGAGAAATATCAACTGTAGAAAAAGCAGACGTATTAATAGAGGAATTGTTAGTGTTTTTAAAAAATATAATAGAAAACAAAAATAAAAGTTTAAGGGACTGTTTATCAGAATTCAACGCGTTAAAAAATAAGTTCGATACTTATTTAAAGGAAAGAGTTTCAGGAAGACTTACTCGCGAACATAGAGCGAGAGAACGAAAAACTAAGGGAATTATTAACAAAAAAATGGATAACCGAGGAAACGTTGAATAGAACCTTAGACCAGGGCTTTACACAGAAATCAAGAGTAGACTGTAGCTCTTTAGAGGAAGCAAATAGACGCATACAAGAGTTAAAAGAGCAGAATAGATTTTTAAGTCAAGAGATATCGCTAGACCACGATCAGACGCTTTATCATAAGGAAGCTGCTCCGTCTGCAGTTAGTCAGAAAGATTACAACGGAAGGTCATTTCAACAGATTACGACGACAAATAACATACACAAAATGGGTATAGGTGAGATAGCTAAGATTACGAATAGGTTGGTACCGCTCTTTTCGGGAACGCAGTCACCAGACTTACGCGGTGAAGTGTACAAATTCATACAGGGGTGCGAATTAGCCACAAGGGAGGTAGGTGCAGACAACAGTCAGGACTACATAGACTGCATTAAGCAGAGATTACACGGGGATGCGTATGATTTAGTGAGGTCACAACGATTTACAAGCCTCGAGGAATTCTACGTCACAATAAAAAGGGCATACTTACCTAGGGTCACCTTAGACTCAGTTATACAAGGTATCCAAAGTTGTAGCCAGTTACGTAATGAAGATATACGACAGTTTGCAAGACGCCTAAACGCCCTTCGAACACAAGCGATAGAAATAGTTCGAAAGGATTACAACGGAGACGGAGATAGGGCACTGTTGAGTATGGTGGAAGGGGCCGTAGAAAAATCATTTAAAACAGGATTAAAAAACGCCGCATTGAGAATTTATATGCTCAACGTGGCGAAGCAAAATATTGAACAAATGGTAGAATTAGCGGTGGAGGCACTAGAAAACATACAAAGCAGTAGCTCCCTCCAAACAGACCACTTAAATATTAACATGAATTCGCCGCTTCTTGCCATCATGCCGTATAACCTGCAAGAGCAAATTCGACAGGAAAGTCATGGCAGAGCTGCAGGAAAAAAAATGGACAGGCAACCAGCAAGGATACAAAATCCTTCACAAGGAGCGACAGAGAGAATAATCTGCTCTTTTTGCAAGAAGCCAGGTCATACTAGAAATGATTGCTTAACTCGCAAGAACACGCCATATTGCGACAAGTGTTCAAAATATGGACACGAGCCGATCTGGAGGTGTGACCAAAAGGGAGGCCAGAAAAATGTGGCAAGGAACACATATCAAGGGACTAATTTTCGAAATCAAGGAATTCAACAAGGGAATCCAATCCAGCCAAATGGACAATCAAACCGAATACAACAGAACTGGCAATCAAACCAGGTACAACAAAACTGGCAGCCAAACCAAACCCAGAAAAATTGGAATCAAAACCAATTTCAACAGAACGGGAACCAAAGAAGGGCAATAAATATCAATCCGAATACAGTCAACGGTTTGCAAAGGAATCAGACTCCTATGAACCCGCCAAACAGAGTGAGCCAAACGATATGTCATTGGTGTAATAGACCAGGTCATATGATAAAAAATTGCGAGGCAAAAAGAAAGTGGGAAACGTTGCAAAGTAATCGTCCGGGAAACTATCAAGGGCCCAGAACAGGCCAATAATCTGGGAACCCAAAAATATTAGTAACTTAAGGCCAAATGAAGGAGTAGCAGTAATTCATACATCCGAACCGGTTGTGGATACGTTACCAACTTTAACAAATAAAGTGGTAACCGTAAGTCCGACATCGGAAGCGATTGTTGAAACGTTACCAACTTCAAAAGACTTAAAAATTAATATCAAGTTGAAGAAGACTGATAATAATAAAAGCAATGTCACACAGAGAAATCATACAATTGTAGAAACAGTTGATTCGGAAATGCCACTCAAAGTTGGAGAAAAAAGGGAAAATTTAAATCCAAAAATACGTTGCTCAATGAATAAGTTAGCAAGTAACAATAAAAATAGAAATGTAGAAACAGGGTATCTAACTGCACACAAACCCAGCTAAATGACATGTTCATCGAATTACCTTGCGAAGAGGCTATAAATGGAAAACTCATTTTACTGGTAGATACAGGGGCAGATACAAGCCTGATAAAGAAGTGTGCGATAAAAGACAGCACAATAAGAGACAAGTCGAATAGGAAAGACTTAAGCGGAGCATTTGGAGGTTGTGTGACCACAGAAGGATCAACTACTATATGTCATAATGAGGTACAGTCCTTACGTTTAACGCTACACGTTGTGTCACTTAAACAAGGAGTACCAGCAGACGGCATATTAGGAAGAGATAATTTGTGGAACAACTCCATTATAAATGCAATGGAAAAGATTTTAACACTCTTCAATGAGAAGAAAGAGGTTATTTTGGAATTACCAATAAAAACTATCGAACAGATAGGGAAGGAAAGTAAAGAACAGTACATACCAGTTAACGCAAGAACAATTACGATAGTACCACTAAAACTACGTACGAAATTTAATAATGTTATAATTCATAAAGAAGAAATAGATCCAGGAATCTATATAGCAGACACATTAGTAAATGTGAAAGATAATACTGTTTATGCTCCCATATTAAATACAACAGAGTATTATTACGAGATAAACATCATTTACAAGTGTATTAAAACACGAAATTCCAACAGGCACAGATCAGCCGCCAATACCAAATACATAGGGAGGAAATAAATAAACAAGTAAACAAACTTTTAGATGATGGCATAATTACACAAAGCACATCACCGTGGAACTCACCGTTACTTGTAGTGCCCAAGAAAAGTGGCAAGGACGGCGAGAAAAAGTGGAGACTCGTAATAGATTACAGAAAACTCAATGAAGCCACAATCAAACAAGTTTTTCCAATTCCGCGCATCGACGAAATTTTAGAGCAATTAGGCCATAGCAGATATTTTACAACGCTAGATTTGGCAAGTGGATATCACCAAGTTTTAATCGACGACAGGGATAAGGAAAAACAGCGTTCAGTACAGGACTAGGGCACTTCGAATTCAATCGAATGCCATTTGGGCTAACAGGTGCCCCGGCAAAATTTCAAAGGATAATGAATCATATCCTAACAGGCCTACAAGGCATAAACTGTTTTGTTTATTTAGATGACATAGTGATATACGGTAGAAATCTGAAACAACACCAACAAAGATTATGTTCAGTATTACAGAAATTACGGGAACATAATTTAAAACTGAATACAGAGAAATGCAAATTTTTGAGAAAGGAAATAGTTTATTTAGGGCACAAATGCTCGGAAAATGGTGCTTTACCAGATCCCTACAAGGTAGAATGTGTGAAAAACATAGGAGTACCAAGAAACAGAAAAGAAGTACAAGCATTTCTTGGACTGATAAATTACTACAGGAAATTTATTGAAAACACAGCTAAGATAGCGCTGCCAATTAACAAATTACTACGGAAGGACGCAAAATTTATCTGGACAGAAGACTGCCAGCAAGCATTTGAACGACTAAAAGAAGCAGTCATGTCACCACCAGTTTTGGCATATCCAGATTTTTCAAGAGAATTTCTGTTAACTACCGACGCAAGTAACGAAGCGTTAGGCGCGGTTCTTTCTCAAGGAGAAGTAGGCGAAGATAGACCAACAGCTTTCGCTAGCCGAGCGCTGAGCGACACAGAAAAGAGATATTCAACAATAGAGAAGGAATTCTTAGCGATAATTTGGGCAACAAAAAACTTTAGAGCATATCTCCTAGGCAGACATTTCAAAATTTTTACTGACCACCAGCCATTAAAGGGAATAGCCAATTTAAAGGACCAAACTTCAAGACTGGCAAGATTTAGGCATAAATTATCGGAATACGACTTCGAAATTCTATATAAGCCAGGAAAGAAAAATTTAAACGCAGATGCGCTAAGTAGAATTCCTCAGGAGAAACACAAAACAATAGGAGCCGTACAAACACGGTCAAAAGCAAAAACAGGTAACCAAGATCAACAACAAGGAACACCCGTAGAAATAGATAAAGATGATGAGGAACCAGGAAACGGAGAAAATAACACAACAACATTGCTGTCCGACCCGAAACAAATAGAAACAGTGATTAAAGACTTTCACAATTCACCACTGGGAGGACATCAGGGTGCGGTGAAAACGTATTTAAGAATCCGGATACAATTCAGATGGCCAGGAATGCAAAAACAAATAAAAGAATTCATTAAAAACTGTCCAAAGTGCCAAGTGAACAAAAGTTCGAAATAGACAAAAATGCCCATGGTGCTAACGGATACACCAATGCGGCCATTCGACAAAGTTTACATGGATATAGTAGGTATTCTACCAGAAACTGTTTCCGGTAACAAATATATTTTAACATTCCAAGATGATTTTTCAAAATTTATGGCATGTACAGCTATCCCAGACGCGGAAGCAAGTACTGTCGCCAGGGCCTTTTATGACGAAGTAATTACGCGTTACGGAATTCCACGAATTCTTATTACAGATAACGGAACTAATTTCATTTCGAAATTGTTCTCGGATACTTGTAAATTATTAGGTATTAAGAAATTACATATTACGCCTTACCACCCACAAGCTAATGGTTCATTAGAGATAAGCCACAGACCTTTAGCGGAATATTTGCGTAGCTTTGCGAAAGAAGACGGGTCGATGCATGTTCATAACCACACACCCCACATTACGACAAAGCAAACACCATTCCATACATTGTTTGGATTCGATACAGAAATGCCGACTAACCTAAAAAGGAAGTGTAGTCCGGTATATAATGCCGAAGATCCAAATAAAGTGTTGAAATTTCAAATACAATGGGCTCACGAAATCGTGAGAAAGAATCAGGATTTAGCAAAACAGGTAGCTAAAAGGCAGTACGATAACAAACTAAATTTAGCAGAATTTAAAGTAGGAGATAATGTACTAATTAAGAATCAAACTAGGAAAAATAAGTTCTCTCCCATATGGATACGGCCATATAAAGTAGTAGGAATTAAAAGTCCAATTAAGACAGTGTTAAATATTAAGGGAAAGGAAAAGCCATTCCACAATAACTTACTTAAGTTATATAGCAGCAATTAAATAGGAAAATAGAATTAACTAGATAATTATATAGGAATCAGAATCACTTAAACTAAGAAAATAGGTTTAGGGGTAAATTAAATAAAGTAGTCATAAATTAAAGTAAATTAATCACAATAGGCACCTTATTAGGAGCAGGATAGAATAAATATATATAAAATAGGCTTGATAGGATTTATTATAGGATAATATGAAAATAACATTTTTAAGTTTATTACTAATAATTTACTACTATTAATTTTAAATTGATTTCAATCTTACGTTTGAATAACGAGTGAAATTCAACAAATTTCAAAACGAAGGTCACAAAGAAAATCAGAATAACGTTTCAATAAGCAACAATTTGTTTATTTAAGCGTAAAATATAAGAAAAGAAAACTTATATAGTGATAAAATAACTTCGTACTTAATATTTGAGCCATTTCTTTTGTAAATTTGGAATTCAACTTTTTAGATTGTAGTTATTTGAATTGGTAATATACGGTATGTGAAAAGTAGCTGTTTCCGTTTTAAATAAACAGCCATTACTATTGCATTTGCATTTATTATAGGAATAAATGCACATGAAATTTATGCATAAGGAGTTAGTTTATGCATAACCATAATTTACACATAACTATATCCAGTTGCAATCGTTGCAATAGAAAGTGTAATATAAATAGATCTAAAATAAGAAAGATCTTTGTTTCTTATAAATATTCTACAAATATATAAATAAATATATCATACAAATATCTTACATATCTTACAAATACAAAATAATAGCTTACAAATATAAAAATATCATATAAAATGTAGTACATAAATATTCAATGTAAAATATTAACGAATTCGCGGTAACAACAAATAAAACATAAAACATAAAGCAAGAACTGCAACAGAGCAGGTGTAGAGTTCGAGCAACTGAACACGAGCACAATGCAGCGTCAGTTTAAAACAACACGAAAAAAAACACAGAGAACAATAATGAACAAATTCAAACATTATCAAAACAATGAGAAAAAGAAGTAAGACAAAAATTGTTATATACATACATACGTTATATATATATGTAAGCATATGAAAATATATGAAGAAATAGAAAATACTTACAGTACAACTAAGAATATTTTAAACTTAATTTAATTTAGAAACAAATATGTACAGTTAATTAATGGAACAAAAGGCATAAGAAAAGAAAAGAAATAAGAAAGTTAAAAGTAACAAAGAATATAATTATAATAAAATTAGGAAGAGAAATATATTTGAAACCCTATATATTAAAATAAAAAGGGATTATATTAAAAAAAAAAAAAATTTTTTTTTTCAAGATATATAATTATATATAGTTAATAGCGTAACAAATTATGTGCAATAAGAATTGAAACTTGTGTTGAATTAAATAAATATTAGAAATTATGTAATGGAATTCAATCAAGATAAAATATTGTTAACTACTTAATATTCCTAAATTAAAATAATATACGCTATGAAAATGACTTCAAATCTTTATAATTGCGAACAAATTAAATAAGAATATATTGTAAAAGAGGGGGGAAAAAAAGAATATAGATAAAAAATTGATAGTAATTGTAATAACGTATAAAAGAAGAATCCAGCATGCAGAGAAGCTGACCTGAATATCGATGTACACCCATCACAACAGCAAAAGTGTAACAACACACCGCAGCATTTTGACAACGGGGCGATGAATAGCACCCATCCAACTCAAAGGGGGAAGGGTAGCTGGTAGCTGGAACAACACATTATGCACATTAGATGCAACAGCTGATCACCTTAGCGATAGCAACCAAAATGGCAACCATCACACACAAAAACAAGATGGAAAGCAGCAAAGGGGGCGAACAGCAGCAATAGTTTAAACTGAAAATTACTGTAGTGGGGGCGAATACACAGTACCGTCGACCACTTTGAGAACACAAAACCCACGATAAGATAACTTGATGGTAATCCTGGGGAGAAAATTAGAAATTCATCGGCGGAGACAATTAACTTGCCGCTCAACAGCGTAATCATAGTCAATCATGATCGCTTTAAGCCAAAAGGTTTATCAACAAATAAATACAACAACATCGACTGTTGCATCATCAAGTGGCGGCAACGGCGATAAACCACCAAGTAGACGAAAGTAAAGCAGTCACAGATTCGACAGCCAAATCATGGGCCAATTCATCTTACAGCAGCAGCAGCCACAAAAGTAACAATTGACATATACATACATAAATTGGCAGCGATGTAAGAAATGCGACGCAACTACGAATGAAGCAGGGATACCAGCGCTTGCGTACTCTACAAGTGAAAATCCTGGCGAAAATCGTACCTTCAACCATCAACCCCATACTACGAACAACAGCAGGTGATCGACCTCAGTACAATCGAAATAGAAGATTAACACCAGCCGTTCCAAACACAGCAACCACTAAGTCAGCTACCCACCAACCACAGTTATATACAACAAATCGAGAAGAAGACATCAATTCAACGGGGTGTACATCAACAACAACGTCAACAGTAACATCAACAGTTACATTAACAACAACATCAACAGTTACATCAACAACAACGTCAACAGTAACATCAACAGTTATATCAACAACAACATCAACAGCTACGTCAAGGTCAACACCAAAATCAAATCATCATCAGCCTACAAACAGACGACACCGAAGAAGTGCAGTTACCACTTGTATTATTGTATTATTATTGTAATTGTTTCTATTATAATTATGGTTAACAATTAATTGTATTGTAATTATTGTAATTCTTACTAATAATTAATCATTATTGACATGACACATAAGATATTCACAAAGAAAGAAAACCACAAACATACATAAGTATACACTAAGTAAAGCCATAATAAGAATACGGCCACGCACAATTCAACAAAAATGTACAAGAAAAATTTAATATCGTTTTACGATACTAAATTTTTCTTCCCCTAGGGTGGAGGGATGCTGTAGGTCAGAATCATTGCTCTGCTTAACGTTGATTATCACCACATACCTTTCGGCCTAGTAGGTAACAATGCTTAACGTGGGGTAACACATACTTCTAGGCTACACTTCAATTGTGAAGCTCGTAAGTACAGGTGAATCACACACCACTGTGGCCCAGATAAAAGCCGAACTTGATCGCATTCCAAATTTGCAATGAGTGTCAAAATTAATTCTTGAGAGAATTGCAAAACGATGCGGAAATGATTCTGTCCAACAACGAATCTCAGAAGAGATATAAACCCATCTTTCGGGTTGAAAGTTGCAGTTAAAACTAAGCAGTTGTTGTTAAGTGACAGATTAAGTGGCAGTAGTTGTCAGGAGTTGAATAAGAACATTGTCAAATACAAGCGAAGTCGAGGAAGGACGCCCCCGAAATAAATAAACGTAAGGAAAATTAACCCAAGTCTTTATTTTCAACACCTGTCGAAAGTCGGCAGCATTGCCCGACAGGTTAAAGGACCACAAAGGCGGCACCTTGGTGCCCGTGGTAACTAGGCGAGAGGATCCACCTGCGGCATTTTGTCGGATCCCGATAGGAAAAACCACACAGTCGGCACAGTCATGCCCGTGGCACCGTCGTCCAAGGGATCCACCTGCGGCACCTTTGCCGGATCCCAACAGTAAGTCCACACGGTCGGCACATCCTTGCCCGTGGCACAAACGTCCGTGGCCCTTCACGTCGAAGGACCAACGACGACAACCCCACCACATAAAAGCACTGTCAGTGATCCTTCTTGAGGAAGGATCTACGACATTACGTTTGTTCTGGTATCCTCTACTGGTGGATACTAGATACAACACTGTGTAGATTACTATTTTTTTCTTTCGTGTGTGTTTGCGGGTTAAGAGCCGAACACACTCGTCAATGGCCAGGATTTCAGCTTGAAAGACAGACGTCAGCTTGGACAGACTCACCGTGTGGCCCGTCTTACTCGAGGCGTCAAAAACACCGGATCCTGTGCCCTCGTCTGTCTTGGAGCCATCTGTGTAGCATACATAGTCGTACGATGCTACCTGGTGACTATCTGCTTCCCAGGTCGATCTGGCTGGTATTACAGCTTTTACATTTTTCTGGAAGCGATATACTGGTAGAGTTTCATCTAAGGGCATTTCAAACTCTTCAGTCTGCTCCAGAGTTTTGAGGATTGATAAGTGACCTTTGAGGTGCCTTGGCCCAATTAACAATCCATGGTGGTAAAAGCGATGCATGCTCAGCTTTGCAGCCATCTGTACGTGTATGTGTAGTGGTACCAGGCCTAGTATGACGTTTAAGCTGGCCGTTGGTGTTGATCGAATGCACCCCGTCATGCAGACGGCTACTAGTCTCTGCACTCTTTCCAATCTTCGTATTGTGGACAGTTCCTTCGTTTTCGTCCACCATACTAATGCCGCATACGTCACCACCGGTCTCACTATCAAGTGGTAAAGCGTTAGAATTGATTTGGGTTTAATCCCCCAATTCATTCCGCATATCCTCCTGCAAATCCACAAGGCCTGAGTAGCCTTGTTTATTATGCGATCCATATGTGGATTCCATGACAGTTTACTGTCAAGGATCACACCTAGGTACTTCGCACTCTTGGAGAAAGATATTGTTTCTCCATATAGATGAGGTTCTTTTAGACCGACGTCCGTCCGTCCGTCCGTTTAATTTCCGTCTATTGGTGAAAGGCACGATAACTGTCTTTTTCGGGTTAACAGAGAGTTGAGCTATATTACACCATCTCTGTACTTCAATTAGTGCCCTCTGAAGGATCTCCGATCCGGTTTCCTCGAACCTCCTTCTGACGATGACTGCTATGTCGTCTGCATACCCAATGGCGTGGATTCCCAACGACTTTAACGTTTTAAGGAGATCATCCACAACCATTGACCATAGGAGGGGGGAGAGCACTCCACCTTGTGGGCAACCCATCGTGGTAGTCGCTGATAGGGTCACATCGTCCATTGACCATGCCGCGGAGCATGTTTTCTATCCATCTCACCACAGTGGGTGGCACCCTAAAGTTAGAGAGAGCGGTGCCAATGGATTCATAGGTCGTGTTATTGAAGGCTCCTTCTATATCCAGGAAAGCGATCACACAGATTTCCTTGAATGATATTGCTCCTTCAATTTTCGTCACCACTTTATTTAGCGCCGTCTCCGTAGATTTCCCTTTAGCATAAGCATGCTGCTCATTAGATAGGGACTTGAATCGTAGTATATCAATTCTGATAAACTTATCAACTAGTTTCTCTAGTCCTTTTAGAACAAAGGACATTAGGCTTATTGGGCGGAAAGATTTCGGGTTGTGCCCGTCATTCCTGCCTGGTTTTGGTAAGTACCTAACTAATACTGTTCTCCAAGCTGATGGGATGTGACCATAAGCAAGACTATAGCTATAGATGTTGTGTAATATTGGTGCCAAAGGTTCGGCTCCATATTGTAGCAGTGCTGGGAAGATGCCATCTTCCCCAGGCGATTTAAACGGCTTGAAGGAAGCGATGGCCCACCTCACTGCGTGTCTGCTGCAGATTCGATTCCCTACTCTCCAATCCTCTCTGGATGGTTGACTAACCCGTCCTCCAGGAGAGTGATTGGGCTGTTTCAGGATAACTGAATTCGGGAAATGCGTGCTGAGCAGAGTTTCCAGGCTCTCTCTCTTGTCGAGAGTAAAGCCTCCAACATTTCTGGACAGTGTGCCAATCGGGGTGGTTTTATCATTAGCCAGAATCTTTATCAGACGACATCCCGACTGGACATCTGAAATTTTGTCACAGTACTGTCTGAAAGATTCCTTCTTGACTTTCCTTATCTCCTTATTGTGTTCAGTTAGGGCTGCCGAGTAATTAGGCCAATCGTTGTTTCGTTTGGCCCTATTAAACAGCTTCCTAACTTTCTTTCTTAAGTTTGCTAAATGCCCATTCCACCATGGTGTTTTTCTGTTTGTACTCTTGGTTTTGAGCGGGCAGTTGCCCTCATAGGCCGAAATAATAGAGCGACCAACGAGATTCGTTGCAAGCTCCAATTTGTTTACGGTGTCGACTCTAGAGGGTATTAATCTAGTACACGACGACTAGACTACTTAACTGTTCGCTGTACGCTTCCCAGTTCGTATTCTTTTTCTGTCGATATGGGGTTACTCTTACTCCACTGACATGGCTGAGCTCAAACCGAATTTGTCTATGATCAGACATAGACGGCTCGTCTGACACCAGCCAGTTGTGTACTAGATTAGAGTGGGCGTTGGAGGTTAGTGTCAAGTCAAGCACTTCTCTCCTATTTATTGTTATAAAGGTTGGTCTGTTTACTCTATTATATATACTAAAACTATAAGAGTTAATAAATTCTAGAAGTGACTCACCCCTGCTGTTAACGTCAGTGCTGCCCCAGATAGTGTGGTGGGCGTTGGCGTCGCAGACAAGAACGACGTCCGTCTTGATTTTCCTGCCGTATTCCACCAACTTCACCACTTCGTCAGGGGGGCAATCAGGATTGTCACCAGCGAAGTACGCTGATGCCACGATCACCTCCCTGGATCCGATCCTCACCTTTGCTGCAGTCAAGTCCATCGTTAGGAATTCTATCAAAGGAAAGAAGTTAATGTTGTTGTTAAAAATAATACAGGTTCGCGGTCTGCTAGTTGCCGCATACAAGCACTTACCTGTGGGCAGCGAGAGACCGAGGATTTTCCCCTTCGTGCAGGTCCATGGTTCCTGCACGAGTGCCACGTCCAGCTGGTTGCCTGACATGTTATGTGCCAGCACAGCGGTTGCTGCCTTGGCATGATGGAGGTTGACTTGTACAACCTTCATCGTGGAGGTCTGTTGGTAGCGTGTGCCCCCCCTTTTCCACCCTGTCCCCTTCCGCGCTCCGAACGTCTCTGGATTGAGAGATTCAGAGGCAGATCTCGGGTTGGGGGCTTCTTGGGGTCACCATGTCCACCCTTCCAGGACAGCCTTTGGGATAGTTTGGTCGGTCCCGTTCTGGATGGTGGAACGCCACCAGATCTGAAAGAGGCGGACGTACCTGCCCTTTCATCCATAACTGGTTTTGCCAGATGTGGCCGATTTGCCGCCGTGGGCCCCAGGGAGGGGTGCAAGCAAGGACTGACCTTCTTCGTTTTCCTGCCCTTTTCGGTTCTAACGGTCCCAAGGGAGGAATTAGAGGGAGGAAGGATTATCCTTCCTCACCTCCCCCCCTTTATCGGCTAAAGTTGTCTCCGAGGGTCTCTTTCTAAAGTTGAACGATACCCTCCCCAAATTGAAGTAGGGGAGGCAGTCCAACTCTCGAACGGCATTAGCTGAGCTCTCGTCCATGGCGATGGTGAGAGTCAGGCCGCCCTCGCTTGCTGTCGTGCGGAGGATCTTCCATTCCTTGGTCGGCAGCACCCGATTTTGCGCGTTGAGGATTCGCATGATCTCCTCCGCATTGGCTCTCTTACCAGGGAAGTGCGCTGTAGCCACGTGTGGTTTTGGGAGATCATCCCCCTCCATCACACGCAGCTTAGCACCAGCCCATGGTTCAAGAGCCAACGCGGTCCCGACCACCCAATCCCTAGTGGTCGCGTCAGCGCACCTCACAACCAGCTATCCTGGTTTAAAGGAGCAGCCAAGAAATCTATATTGGGGCCCATCAGCTGGAGCCTTGTGTAGCTCTTCGATGATGGCCTCCTCCGCAGATTTCTGCTGCTCGCCAGTAAGATGACTAGTCGGGAAGTCCAGCGGCACGATACCAACCGACAGAGCACCAGCAACCTCTGCATAGGAGGGAACGTTTGGCCGGTTCTTTTTACTGGGCTCTGCCGGGCTGTCACCGTCGGAGCGTTTCCTCTTGGAGACCATGGGCTCGACGGTTTCAGTATTGTCGGAAGGTCCCTCCAGAACTTTGCTCAGTGCATCCTTATGGCGTGCCATCCGCCATAAGAGCACGGAGCTTCTTCCGCTGAGCTGTTTTTAAACGCTGTCGTTTGATGCTAAGCCTGCCGACATCCAACTCCTTAACGGTTTCATCGTCAGAGGCAATGACGCTTCTGGCGTTGTCGTTAGGGTGGCATCGGCAGATGTGACAGATAAGTCGTCACTACATAAGTCTGCAGAACGTGTGTACCGTTCTGCAGTTTCAGCCCCCACGGAACGTACTATCCGTTCCGCGGCGGTGAGGTTTTCAGCCAAAAGCTGATTGAAGGGTACAGGTGTACTCTGTTTTCCTTCGTTTGTTAGGTTTTGGTCTGTATTTGTTTTTTCCATTTGATTCCCACGAGTACAGGGGAAAAGAGGTCAATCCACGTAGAGCCCCTGTTGCGTGGGCAAGGCTGGTTAAAAGCGGAGGTCGCCAGGTATCCGCAGTCCGCCGTTAACGACTGGGCTATTTAGGGGTCCCCAGCCTGGCCGGTCATCGGCACGGAACGGTTAACACCTTGACCCAACCCCTGGTTGAATTTTAGTTTTCGGTGTCTCACCAGGGAACCATTCAGTCCCGTGGGTCTTTGATCCTACTTAAGCCCTTCCACCAGGACAAAGTAAACAACCGAGGGAAGGTCGGTCCCAAACCATAAGAAAGCTTGCTTTGGAAATATAAAAAATAAGAAACCAAACGCTGAAGAATTAAATTCGGAACGATTTAATTCTGCCGATATTGCTAATATCACAATTTAAATATTGTGAAATAATAGAAATTGCGAAACACGGCATACTGACCCAATTTGGTTCGGTCGACGGGTGCGTCAACCGGGCCAACGTGGAAACAAGAAAAGATTCCAACGAGAGTCGAGTGTTAAACGTAGAGCGACGAAGCCGCGATTAAGTAGTATAAAGAACAAATAGTGTTACTTAAAAATATAATATAAATCATATAATTGTAAGGAAAAGAAAAACAGTACTGTACTTAATTTTTACAAACGAAAATAATTATGTATTGATTAAGACGAAAAATAAAATCTTATATTAAAATATGTAGATATTATATTACATACAATATTTTAATTGTATCAAAATAGTTATTTTTCATCAAAATATATCAAACTATATATAAATAAATAAATGAAATAATGAAATATTAGTATAAAATACATGAGAAGAACCGCGCATGAACAGAACCGGACAGTCATCCCGATGTACACCAATGAGAACAGCGCAAGATATGCGGCAAAACAAAAGCCAACCAACTCGAAGGGGGAAGGGTAGCTGTCTGAAACAGCTGATTTTCTTAGCAATAGCAACCAGCCTAAAAACAACAATAAAATGAAGTTGCCGACAAAGTACAATAGCAACAGAAAAACAACATTTATGCAACAGACAAAATTTTGTAGGAAGTATTCGCATTACTGTCAGCATCTCTGAAACGACCACAACAACAGTACACGTAGTAAAGTAGTAGCTAATCATCAGCAGCAACGACAGACAATTTTAATTAATCATATACCAGTATATCATATTTGATCCCAATTCTGGGGCAGCCACGGTCATGCTACAACATAACGACCAACCATAATTGGTAACCGTCAATGCAAATGAAGTAGAAAATTAATAGCGGCCGTTTCAGTCCCCACACATATAACCAAAAAAAATGAAACAAATGGAGTGGCAAACACCGGCAGAGTGGGGTGTACATCGCCATCGTCAACGCCGGACAAGCTTACTGAAGATGAACAGACCAACACACCAGCTAACAGACCTGCGGATCTTTCTTACCACTATAGATCGTTGTAAATTGCGCATATAATTAATTATCTAAAGTTATCAAAGCTAGAAAAGAAAAAAAAGAGAGATTTTAAGATTGTTCAATAAAATATACATATGTACTTGCTAAATAAGAGAAATATTTTTGCAGGAAAACCTACTCGGTAATATTGTAAGAAAAAATTATTCTCTCTTTTAGATAATAATTTTTTCTTACGCTAAGGGTACTCCACCCTTAGCTTGGATGGATGTTGTAGGTCAGAATCATTGCTCTGGTAATAACAGCACTTAACATTGTTATTACAACATACTTATGGGCATATACTTAAAACTCGAAAACGGTAACACGGTTTTCGTAGAGCTACATATGTATGTATATCCAGTAATAAGGTGTATAAGAGGACCGCGTTGTCGAGTTCCTTTCCTGTTTGAAAACAAGAAAAGACTATCAAGGTTTAATTTCTGACAGGTTTCGCAGATAGTCAAAGTAGGATGTTATCGTCCGTTTCCTTCGGCACGAAGTAACGGAACACTTAAATAATTTCTTCTTAGTGGTTTTGACAACCAAATATTATTTCTATATTTCTTCAATTGTATATATTGCTTCTTAACATTCTTTTTAAATTACGTTTTTATGTCAAACAGTTTTTAGAAAAAATAATGCCAAACATGAAATTTAAAATTAAAATTGTTAAATTCGAAAGAAAATAATTCAAAACAACGTTTTTTGTCTCGACCCAACATACACGCCTTAGTTTTTTGAAATTCCTCTAAAAAAACCCTCCCTCTAGTTTAGATATGTATTTGTTAGAATTAAAAACACGTGTGCTCAGTTCATTCTCTTTAATCTAAGTGTCCAAAAAATATGTATAAAATATATATACAAGTATGTAATATGTATAAGGTATAAAGTAAATAGTACAAATGTGTTTCAGTTGCATTTTGTTTCTACTACAATAATCCTCTACTCAAATCAAACACATTTAATATTATTTATTTTTAATAAGCTAAGAGCATGGAGGTGCTTCTTAATGGCGTAGCGTGGGGGTCAGCGTTACCATTATCCCGGGCGGCAGAGCTATCGGGGTCGGCCAAAGTGGCTAGTTGTATATGCGGAATATTTCTAACCGACGTCGGGTGGCAAAAATTCACGCTACGCCACTGGTGGTTCTCCTTCGTTAATGGTACGCAAATATATCTGCTGCTCTTCGGGCGCAACATATTTGAACTCAACCTCGTTTTTCTCGAACTTATCTCGAATACAGTGATCACGTATGTCGATGTGTTTGCTCTTCTTTTGGACTGTCTGGTTTTTTACCAAAAACGGGGCTCCTTGATTATTGCAAAAAAACGTTAATCTACCTTCAGGGTATATTCTTAAATATCGTAGAACACGTTTTGCTGGAGTTTCAGCGGCGGTTCCATTCCATTCCCTAACGTCGAAGAATTTCTTCGGTGTATCTTCTCTGACGTACAACGATATCACCACGAAGTCCTGTTCTGCAAATGTCCACGCGCAAGTAAGATTCAATGGGTTCACGATCTATCAGCTCTACATGTCTGTTTAAATTATTAATTATTTTGTTCATATGGTCTTGACATGAACAGGTCAGAATCAGGTCATCACAATAAAGTGCAATTATAGAAACCTTATCGTATTCCTGCTTCACATAAACGAAGGTGTCTTATTTGCATCTCTTAAATTACATTTTCAATAATACGTCTGTAATCTTCTTATTTCACTCCCTTCCAGCTTGTTTTAGTCTGTACAAGGATTTCTACGACTTACAGATCTTCTGGGAACCTTCTTCAAAAAGAGGTGGTTGATACATGAACACATCTTCTTCTAAATCCCCGTTTAGGGTGTCAAAGGTCTGCTCAGGTTTGGGGGAAAACGGGACCACAGGGCGTCCCTCCGTAACTCTCCTGGGCGGGCAAGTCGGCTTCTACCTCCACGCGGTGATCCCTGGTAACCAGGTCGTCTCGGCTGTAGGGGATAACTGAGACTTCCTGGGCTGACAGAAGCGGCGACTTCTCCTTTTATCCTCTGTACTTCCCCGTTACCTGTACCCGTGTCTCCATCCCATCCTTTCTCCTGGTTATCCCTGGGCTGGATTAAGGTGTTAGACGACCCGTGCCGATAATCAACCTGGCTGGGGGCCCAATTAAATAGCCCAGTCGTGAACGGAGTAACCGGTTACCTGGCGCCCACCGGATTAAATAGCCTTGCCTGCACAAGGGGCAGGTGGACCTCCATTCTCCATTACTCGTGGGACCAAAAACGGACAACATACACAAAACAAAACTAACGATGAACGAAGGGAGGGAAAGGGCTGGAGTGGAGGCCCCTGTCGAGGCGGAACCCGATGAGGGATTAGCTTCGGCAGGGTGTGGGGAACCACTGGGAGGTGTATCCGCTACCTCGGATGGGGGGATGTGGTGCTCGCCCGCCCCCCGGCCGAAAACCCAGTCAGCTGGACGACTATTTCGTCAGAAGGGTGCTGAAATTCCCAGTGGAACGGAACCGTCAAAGGGTTTAGTTCCTAGGGACGTCATGGCACCCATATCGAGTCCGGGTGAAAGCGACGACGAGACGGATCCCAAGGTATTTTCCAAGGGATTAGTTGGTCGTATCGGCAAACCGGAAGGGCGAGCCGCAGAAGTGGTCGCCTCAGCGATCTCTCGCAAGAGGGAGAAGCAGAGGAGTAAACGGAAGCGGCAGAAGACGAAGAGAGCATTGGAGAGATCCATAGCTAAGCTGACTTCTCGGCTTAGCCAGCTCTCCTCGTGTGGGACCAGTCCAGAAGAAGGCTTGCCGGGCAAGAGGTTCAGAGGTAACACCTCAGTGACCACGGTGCCGAGGAAGCTGGAAGCCGGACGTCAGAAGAGTGCTGCAGATGGGGCGAAAGCCACTGCGTCAGTGCTGCAGGGTGGTCCTTCGACCAGCAATAAAGGGCGAACGGCGGTTCCTAGGAAGCGTCCCAGCGGTTCAAGGCCCATCTACGCACAGCAATGAGCCCGTAGCCAAACGGAGGTCTTCCGCGGGGGTCGCGGGGAGTGATCTCCTTGTCGGCATAGCGGACCTCTCCGGCGGGGGGCTATTGGAGGAAAGCCATCTGGCAACCTTCAAGGCCTCCCTGCTGAAGGCGCTGGACTCTCTGGACGGTGGAGGGGACATCGGGTTCGTTGGGAACGCCTTCGTAGACAGTGGATTCATTGCCATTAGGTGCAAGGATCAGCAGTCAGGGGCCAAACTGCGTCCGGACAGGCTTTATGCTTTGAAGGACGAAAGGAGGATGTTGTTGGTGGTCCACGGTGCTACCGGACCACAGAGACCATCCTCAAGAGGCTCCAACGGCAGAACGGCTGCGTAAGGGATATCTCCAAATGGAGGGTTACCTTCGCAGAAAAGTTCGGCGAAGGGGCGAAAGTCGGGGTGAGGCTGACGGTCTGGTGCCCAAAGGAAGAGGCAGAGGCCATCAAGACGGCGGGGGGGAAACTCAACTGTGGTCTTGATCAAGCTGTGGTCATATTCCAGAGGGATCCAGCCTGAAGCGAACACCGAGTCCGCGGGGACGGTGACTCACTCCTTCGGGAATGTAACACCGGGGCGGGAGGTGGGCCTGCGCGGACAAACTCTGAAGGTGTGTCAGCTGAACATTCATCACAGTAGAGCAGCGTCAACAATGATGCTGCGACACTTTGAGGAAGACAAGCTGGACATAGCCTTGGTGCAGGAGCCCTGGGTACTCCATGGTAGTATTAAGGGCTTATCCTGTAAAGGGACTAGCCTCTTCTTGCCGCCAGGTGAGGGCAAGAAGAGGACCTGCGTAATGGTGAGACGGGGTGTCCAAGCGATACTCATGACTCATCTATGTTCTCAGGACCTAACGGTCTTGAGGATTGGAAGCGGGAGTGGCTCCTTTCTGATCGCATCTTCCTACCTGCCATATGACTCAACAGAGCCGCCACCACCTCTAGACGTGGGAAGGCTTGTGAGATACAGTGTGGAAAGGGGGTTGAATGTGATTATAGGTTGCGACGCTAATGCTCACAGTACAGTGTGGGGTAGCTCCGACGATAATCGCAGGGGTGAGAGTATTCTCGAATTTGTGAGTAAATTTAACCTGCAAATCGTAAACAGGGGGTCTGAACCGACTTTTGTTAACGCAATAAGAAGTGAAGTTATTGAACTAACCCTGGCAAGTCTCGGAATGTTAGAGAGACTATCACACTGGAGAGTCTGGGACAGGCTAACCATGTCTGACCATAGGACCATCCGGTTCGATGTCGCGTACGGACTGAGACGGCGGCGAGGAAGCAGGTTAACGAGGATCCCAAGAAACACGGATGGTCATCTGTACCGGGAAGTTCTGAAGGGATCTCTGCCTGGGTTGAACAGAATGCCCAGGAACACAGCAGAAGTAGAGATCGAGGTGACGAGGTTAAACTCTGCCATGATCTCTGCGTATGAAAGTGAGTGCCCTCGGACCATGGTGGATGAAGAAGACTCTGTTCCCTGGTGGAAAGAGGAACTGGAATCCATGAAGAGGGAGACGAGAACGGCCTTTAATCGGTACATGAGGCACAAAGACGCAGTGTCTTGGTCTGATTATAAGAAGAAGAAAAAACGGTTGAAGAAGACCCTTCGCAAGAGGAAGAGACAGATGTGGAGGGACTTCTGCACCAATACGAAGGATATCTCTGATGTATGCAAACTACAGAAGCCGATATCAAAGGATCCAGGGTCCAAGATGGGACTCATCCGTAACAAAGATGGAGTCCTGCAGGAGACACTGGAAGAGTCTACTCAAGAAATGGTGGACAGACACTTTCCTGGAAGCATCGGACACGCTGCGACCTGGCCATCTTTGCGAAGATGGTATCACAGGTCGGAGAGGACCGAGGCGGAAGGGATAGTGACGAGGAACGGGATAAGAAGTGCGCTGATGACGTTCTCCCCGTTTAAGACTCCGGGACCGGATGGGATATTCCCTGCTTTGCTCCAGTGGGGCCAGGAGCAGCTGCTCGAGCGTTTGCGGGGAGTATTCGTAGCATGTCTGGCAATGGGTTATGTGCCTGGTATTTGGAGGGAGGGAAGAGGGGTATTCCTACCAAAACCAGGAAAAAAGGACTACACGGAGGCCAAATCCTCCAGACCGGTCTGCCTTACCTCTTTCGTCGTAAAGACAATGGAGAGGGTGGTGGTGGACTATCTAGAGGGAACAGTATTTGTGGAACGTCCTCTAAGTAGATTTCAGCACGCATATAGAGCGGGGAGATATACGGAGACCGCCCTCCACGATCTGGTCGGGATGGCGGAGAAGGAACTGATCAATGGAGGCATCGCTATGACCACTTTTATGGACATAGAGGGTGCCTTCGATAAGATATTTTTTAAAGATTGAAATTAGCCCTGGAGGCCCGTGGGCTCAACCCTGTCGTAACTAAATGGATTGAGCTCATGCTACGCCACAGGGCAGTAAATCTTCAATGTGGGAGTCATAGGCTAAGAGCGATAGTGACGAGGGGTTGTCCCCAGGGAGAGGTGTTATCACCAATCCTTTGGAACATTTCTGTGGACTCCTTGCTCCAGAGGCTGGACTCAAGGTGCATACATACAATAGGTTATGCAGACGACATAGCGGTGATGGTGAGAGGGAAATATGTTGACACCATGCGGGACGTGATGCATGGGTCGCTCTCCACGGTAGAGAGATGGTGTAGAGAGCAGGGCCTCACCATCAATGCTACTAAGACGCATATGATCACCTTTACAAGGAAGAGGAAAATTCCGAACTGGAATCATCTAAGGATTTTCGGATCCGAAATCAACATCTCCCGAAGGGTTAAGTACCTAGGAGTAATCCTAGATAGCAAACTTACCTGGGAGGAGCATGTGTTGGAGAGGATTAGAAAGGCAAAGGCTCTTTCAGTGCAGAAGAGTGTGTGGCCTTCGATGGGGTATATCCCCAAACAAGGCACACTGGATCTACACTGCTATGGTTAGACCCGTTTGACTTATGACTCAGTTATCTGGTGGCATAAAGCAGATCAGAAAACGATAAAGGTCGAACTGTCGCAGAATCTTCGACAATCTTATTAAGCATTTCTGGAGACTTCGAAACCATAGATCTTCTTGGGTCTATCTCCTTCACCAGATCTAAGCAGTCTTGGCCGGCCTCTCTTTCGTTTTCCATTCCCCAAACAAGGCACACTGGATCTACACTGCTATGGTTAGACCCGTTTGACTTATGACTCAGTTATCTGGTGGCATAAAGCAGATCAGATAACGATAAAGGTCGAACTGGACAGGGTCCAACGTCTGGCATGCATAGCTATCAGTGGTGCCATGCGCACCACCCCGACCTTCGCTCTGGAGGCGATACTCGGGCTGCTACCGTTAGACTTATTTATTAAGAGGACGGCGGCGCTGGCGGCAATGCGCATGCATAGGAACGCTGTATGGCGTGGTGCTGATTTACCAGCGGCAGGACATGGCCGCATTATCGACATTGTCCGTGCTAAGGTCGGTGATGTTTGCATGCCTGTGGATGGCGTGTGCAGGGTGCGAATCATCGATAGGTGGCACGACACTCTGATCGCAGATGGCCGACTGCACGATGAGTGCAGTAAGCATGACCTAAACATCTTCACGGATGGGTCATTGATGGATGGAAGGGTGCAGGATGGATGGAAGGGTGCAGGTGCAGGAGTCTTCTCTTCGGTGTTGAACCTGGGCTGTAAGCTCCATTTAGGGAAATACGTGTCCGTGTATCAGGCCGAATTACTGGCCCTGATACATGCTCTGGACCACCTGATTGGCGATCAGGTGCGGAATAGCAGGATCCTAGCACTGGATAACCAGGCGGTGATTAAGAGCATGGCGCGGACAAACGTTAACTCCAGACTGGTGCTGGAGGCTGTCCAGAAGCTCAATGAGTGTGCCCAGTACAACAAGGTAACACTGTGTTGGGTCAAAGGGCACATAGGCACAGAACAAAATGAGAAAGCGGACTCTCTTGCCAAGGAGGGAGCTGCTGACTATTTTTGCGGGCCGGAGCCAAGAGTCGCTCTTAGCGATGGAAAGGTCAGGGCCTTAATGGACGAGTGGTTGTACTCTGAACATGCACGAAGGTGAAGAGAGCTCTCCACATGTCGTCAGGCGAAGATGGTTATCATTAAACCGCTTCACAGAGAGGCCGGACGACTACTCGAATACAGAAGAGACAGTCTTAGTTGGCTTATCTCTTTGATCACTGGACACGGCAATTTCAGATATCATCTCCATAAGATGGGTCTTGCAGAGGATGATGTCTGCAGGCTGTGCCTAGAGGATGAAGAGTCGGCGGATCACATTGTGAACCATTGTCCGGCGCTGGCAGCCAGAAGGCTCAGCGCGAACGGTCACAACGACGATGTTCGACGCTGGGATTCCTGGTTTAGGAACGCACTTGCGTTGACGAGGGACCTGGTCATGAAGCAGGAGTTCGACTCGTTCGGCCGCCTGCAGTGACTAAGGGACGTGGGGGCGAAAAAGGACCTACTCGTTCTGGTCTGCTTCGACTATTCCCCCAAGAAAGAGGACGGTTTTAGTGGGTAGTCCGCAAGGGAGGGAGTCCCACACTATCGGCGGACCTGGTTCGAGCAGGGACACTGATGTGCGTAAAAGCATTTCCTACCTCATTAGAAAAAAAAAAAAATCCCCGTTTAAATAAGCAGCAAGAACATCTATATGATTCACCAGAAGTTGGTGTTTTGCTGATATTGCGAGCACCAGTCCTATAGTGGAGTGTCTACAAGAAACGAATGTTTCTCTGGTATTCTACCTCCTACATTTGCGAACAACCTTGCGCAACGAGCCTAGCTTTATATTTTTCGATGGAATTGTGTGGTTTTCGCTTGATGGTAAATATCCACTTGCAGCCTATTAAATTTTTCCCAATTGGTTTGTCGACCAACTCCCAGGTTTTATTTTTGATTAGGCAATCAAATTCAACTTTTTTGCATCTCTCCAAGAATTGAATCTTTGGAATTTAGAGCGCGGTGATTGTCGCAGAATCTTCGACAATCTTATTTAGCATTTCTGGAGACTTCGAAACCATAGATCTTCTTGGGTCTATCTCCTTCACCAGATCTAAGCAGTCTTGGCCGGCCTCTCTTTCGTTTTCCATTCTCCATGATCGCTATCCTCAGAGTCTGATTGCTCTCATTTGAGCTTCTACTTGCTGTATTTTTGTCTTCGCGTTGAAATTTAACATTTTCTTTCATGATCCCAACGTCATGTTTGTCACCAGTTGTGTCTTTCTGAACTTCGGATATGTTCTTATCTAATTTATTTGCCGTTCCTTTTCTATGTAAATTTTCCTCTAGAATCTTTATACAAAGACTTCGGTCATTGCTATCATCAGCTATCCTGCTTTTGTCAAACGATTCCTCAAAAAATATCACATCGCGTGCAATCACAATTTTGCATATTGAAAAGACCTTTTGTATGCGTTTGATAGCCTACAAATTTCATTTTCGTGCCTTTTGTCGATTATATACTTCCTGGCCCTTTTGAAGATTTTCGCAGTGTTACAGCATCGCAACCAAATATTTTAAAATGAGAAACTAATGATTTTCTCTTGAACCACATTTCATAAGGTGTTGAATTTTTTAAAATTTTTGTTGGAGATCAATTCCGAATGTACGCTGGAGAATTCATTGCCTCCCCCCCACAAGCTTTATGGCAAACTAGATGATTGAAGCAAACAATGGCCATTTCCACAAGGGTTCTGTTCATACTTTCAGCAACTCCGTTTTGTTGTAGCGTGTAGCTGACTGTAGTTTGGTGAACAATTCCATTTTCATTAAAATATTTTTGAAAATGTGAGCTAATTCCATTCCATTGTCCTTTCCATTGTCACTACGCATAGTTTTAATCTTTTAATCACTGTCGCAGCAAAAGTCTGAAATGCATGAAAAGCGAATGATTTTTGTTTTAGAAAATAAACAAATACAAATCGTGAATAATTATCTATGAACGTTATAAAGTATGATATTCCACCTTGCGATCTAACGCCAATCGGACCACATACATCGATGTGAACTAATTGCAACACATCCTTTGTATAAATATTCGAAACTTTTGAAAGAAATAGAAATCCCGTTCTTCAGTTCTGCCGTCAAAACTACGTTTTTGTTTTGATTCAGCAGGACAGCTTTATTAACTGAGAATGTTATACAGTTGCCATATTCACTGAGAAAAAATTGGAGTGCAGTTGATGAACATACCACACATTATTTAATTTCACTCTTGAATATTTTGTTTTCAGATTAACCGTTCCTCTCTCTTCAGCTTAAATTCTCTCACTAGAGGCCAACATTATTTTTTGCTTTTTCTTTTCGAGGCACTCAAAACAATTGGAATTATTCGACATATGTGACGTAGCACCACTATCAAAAATCCAGACACTGTTTAAGTTTTTGGCATTTTCAAAAAGTTAGCACGGTGCATCTATTCCGTTCGGTGGTTGTCTACAATGTGAATGTACATATACCCTTTCTTACCACATCTGTAGAATTTTATGTTACTATATTTGTTTCTATTTGGAACATCATTATTTTTGTTGCTTTTAGTCGGGGAAATTTTAATGTTTTTTAAATTTCTTTTATCTTCGTTCCGCGAATTCACACTAACCACGTTTTCACCTCCAATTTTTAAATTTCTTTTGTCTTCGTTTGGAGAATTTACACCAAATATTTCTTTGTTCAATTTGAAGAATTTTTGCAATTAAAACTTCTACCTTTGGAAGTGAGTCTCTATTGCAACTTCCAAATCTTCTAAATCTTCTGGAAGACTACACAATAAGAAAAATTGATATTAAATCATCTTGAAGACTTATTTCAATCTCTTTAAGCTCATCGATTAAGGAGCAAAAAACATTAATTTGTGAAGAAAATTGTTCGGAGTCATTTATTTTAAATCTCACTAATCTTTTAAAGAGACCTACCTTCTTGGACACAGTATCTGTTAATAAAAACTGATATCAACTTAATGGCGCGTTGCAGTTTTTGCGCGAATTAATGTTGTTTTAATCTTTGCAAAAAAGTCAACTCTCTTTCGGTAAGGAAAAAACCTAACGGATAAGTGGCGGCATCCAATTCTCCTATCCAAGTTGTCGATTCGGAAGTTCAGCACTGCACAACATCTGACGACGTCATTGCTCTCTCGACGACTTCGTCTCACGCTTCGCCGCAGGTGGACGTGATTGCATCTGATCCCGTGGTTGTAAATGAGTCGAAGATAAGAAGAGTTAATGATTTTGTGACGATTCGCAAATAAAGAAAACAAAGTACTCATCTCTCTTCGCAAATCCGTCATATTTCGCAGGTGGAAGACAAGGTACCCAAAATCGAAAATGAGGCGAAAATGTCAAGTGGTGATGATTTTGTGACTATTCGGCATAAAAAAGCATGCAGTGTTGGTGCAAGGAAAACAGGTTATTGGTCAATCATCTGTTAGTAATGAACTACAAATAGTACATTACAGGAAGTTTTTGCATGTATCTAAATTTAATGTCAACACCGATTCAGAGTCTATACGCAAATTTGTCGCAGACCAACTCAAAGTTCAACTAGAAGTAATCTCCTGCAACAGATTAATAAAAAAAGATCCTGATATAACAAAATACATTATTAATTTCAAAGTTGGGGTTCCAGCACCTCTATTCAAGAAAATTTTCAACAATGATTTCTACCGCTATCCGTCAAGGTGATTCGATTTCTAAATAAGCGGGTTTCTAAAGGTGCAGAACATGCTGCTATGACTTCATCGCCGGAGCATATTTCTTCTGCTCACCAGGATTTTCTGACTCCACGTTTTGTGCAGCCAGGGGTTTCCTCGAAGCACAATTTTACATGTTATTTTCATAATGTCGGAGGGTTACGTACGAAGACGAACCAACTATATTCTGAGGTTGCTTCTAATAATTACGATGTCATTGCCATTATTAAAACATGGCTCACGTCGAACTTTCTTTCCTCTGAACTTTTTGACGCTCGTTACGTTGTCTACCGGGGTGATCGGGATTTAGGCACTGGACTAACCAGAGGCGGAGGTCGATTAATCGCAATTTCTACCAAATATATCAGTAAGGAAATTCCGATCCCTAAGTTGAAAGCGATCACAGAATAAATTTCTATTTCTGTATGTTTTGATTCTCCTATAGAATTTAAGAATGAAATTGTATTTATCTTAAGTTACGTGCCTCCAAATAGTGAACTTCATTTATTCGAAGAACACTTCAATATAAATCATATTATTTCTAATCTAAGTTGCATGCAGGCACCGTGTATCTTAGGCGATTTCAAATTAGGGAATATTGATTGGAAGCGCTGCTCAGATGAGATAAGACCCCGTATTTCCCACCAAATGTGAAATCTAATATTAAAAAAAATTTTTTTGATTCAATGTATGCGCTTAACCTTTCCCAAGTTAATTATCTTAGGAATGAATTGAACAGGATTTCGGACCTGATTTTTCTGAATAATGACTTAAATTTCTATTTAACCAGATGCTTTATTCCTTTAACCAAAGAATCAGTTCATCATATTGTTTTTATTATTAAGTTCAGTTTCTATGAATTTTCTTCTCTTTCCATGAAGACACCTGAGTTACTTTCTAACTTGCAACGGGCGAATTATTTGTCTTAGAATTCCTACTTTTTCTCTATTAACTGGGAATCTCTGTATTCATTGAATTTAAATGAAATGTACTTGACTTTTAGATCTGTTCTGGCTTTAACCTGTTCGTGCCAAGAAAATATTTTAACTTCACGGAAACGTTTGCCATGGTAGAAAAAGCGACTCTGCCATTACAAAAATCTAAAAAATAAGGCTCATAAACGTTTCTTGAGGTCTAATTTACCGGCTGATAGAGTAAAGTTTATTCAGCGAAGGCGAGAATTTGATTTCCTAGCTAACTTCCTTCACAAGCAATACATTACTTTAACTGAGAGTAATATAAAATCGAATCTCAAAGCATTCTGTATATACCTTAATTCTAAGCGTAAACATTCCGGCTTACCGAAATCAACGAGCAATCGAGACTTGTGTTCTGATAATCCTAATGATATATGCACTTTGTTTGAAAAGCATTTTGCTTCGGTCTTTAACGATTGCGACTGCAATGTCAATGCTGACAACTTTCGGGAAAATTATCAATTTTTAAATATGAGTTCTATTGTACTCTCTGAGGAGGAAGCTATGCAATTGCTTTTAAGTTTAGACATTAATAAAGGTGCGGGGTTTGACTTGCTTCCGCCAGTACTTTTAAGGAGGTGTGCTCAGTGACTTTATCCTGCACTTACTATTATCTTTAACAAATCCCTCTCATGGCATTTGGCATTTTCCTTGACGACTGGAAAACAGCTTTTATAAGTCCTATCTTTAAGGCAGGTAAAATAAATTTAGTGCAAAACTATTGACCAATTGTAATTCTTTCCGTAAACCTAAACTTTTGGTTAAAATCGTAAATAATCGTTTATCATATGTGGTGAAAAACTATATAATTGAACATCAGCACGGATTTTTCGCTGGAAGGTCAATTTTTTCAAATTTAGTTATTTTTAGTAATTACTGCATAAATGGAATGGACAACGGCGCGCAAGTCGACGTATTGTATACTGACTTTGCAAAAGCTTTCGATAAAGTTAGTCACTCTGTATTGTTGCTTAAATTATGTAGGATAGGGGTGAACTTTATCTTATTGGGTTGGATTAACTCATACCTTTCTAAGCTTATTAATTGTTGAAGTCGACGGACATTTTTCTAAGCCTATCGAAGTCAGGTCTGGTGTTCCACAGGGAAGTCACTTAGGCCCTCTCTTATTGCTTCTTTTTATTAATGACCAGCATAGTTTTTTCAAGTCATGTAAGTGCCTTTGTGTGCGGACGATATAAAATTATTTATGACTATAAATGAACTTTCTGACTGCTATCTGTCTCAAGAAGACATATATTCGTTGATGAAATGGTACAGCCTGAACGGTATGAACTTGAATATCTCTAAATGCAATATTTTAACCTTTACGCGTAAACGTTTACCAATTCATCATAATTATTCTTTTGATGGGTGTAATATCTTTCAGAGAGTTAATTTGTTCAAGGATTTAGGTGTACATATTTTTTATGATAAATTTTCTTTTATTACCCACTTCGAATATATAATTTCTAAATCTAACTCTCTAATGCAGCGGTCGGGGAACTTTTTTAATCATTACCCCAAAATATTTTTGTGTAAGTTGATATTACCATGGCGAGAGCAAAAAGGGTTTCATTTTTACCCCCAAAAATTTAATTTTTACCCCATTTGGGCTAATTTACCCCGGTTCCCCGATCGCTGCTCTAATGGGTTTCTTGAAAAGAAACTCGTATGAGTTTTCTAACATTTTTACTATAAGGACCATTTATTTCAGTTTAGTTAGGTGCATTCTGGAATATGCCTGCTTTATCTGGGACCCCCAGTATGAGTATCATATCTCCAGAATTGAGAAGATATCTCCTGAGCTGTTGCATTTGATTAATTTTTATGTTCCCAAAAGAACTCTAGGGAATAGAGAGTTATTTCCAATAAATTATCATAAGACAAATCTAGATTTAAGTCATCCTATTTCAAAACTCCTGTCACCGTGCAACTCGATAGCAAACACCTTAGATTTTTGTACTAATAGGCATCGATTTAAAACTGATTTATTAAGATTATTTATCGATAATTCATAATTTAACTTTTGCAATACATTTAAGCTATTTTTTAAGTAATCTGTAAGGGTGAGGTCCCGGTAGGGAACACATCGGGATCCGAAGGGGTGCTCGAACCTTCTTGTTGTTGCTGTTTTCGTTGTCGTTTTTGGCGATGGTTACAACAACAACAACAACTCTTGCTTACTTCCGGTTCCGGTGTTATAGCCGTTTGAAAATCGAAATTTAACCGCTTGTATCTTCTGAACTATAGCAAATATCCGGTTATAATAGGTACCGTTACAAAGGCATTTATGTAATGTAACTTTTTATCGAAAACGTTATAGTTTTCGAGAGAAACGTAACATTAGATTTTCCGTACTTTTTTTCAATTCAATAGTTTTTTTCTATTTAAAATGATAAATAAATCCACATAATTTTTAGGAAAATAAGAAACTAGAGATTTCTATCTTTCTACGTATATTTTTTTCATTATTATAGGTGTAGGAGTGCAGGAGAAAACGCTTTTTCGAACATAAGTACTCAATCCTTTTTTTAGAATTCTACTACTACACTTTGTATGAGTTGTTTTGCCTTACTAGTTTTGCAGCTATGTTCGCGGTGTGTATGTATGTGTAAAAATCGCGCGATTTTTTTCATACAAATTTTAAAACAAAAAAATTAAAAAAAGGTTTCGTACAATTTTTTTCGTAAACATTTTTCATTTGCTTACAGCCGCAGTATAAATTCCAAGTTTGGTTAACTAGAGCTGATGTAATATAATGTACCACGGTTGCTATTTTGGAAAACAATTTAATTGTGCAATTCCAATAAAAGTTTCGTTGTAACTTTAAAATCCTGTTTTTTTCTAAAATTCTGAACCGATCCTGGTGGAAAAAAAATCCAAAAAAGGTAAAAATATCTATTTTCTTAGTATTGAGATAAATATATGGGTTAATTATACATTTTGCTTAGAAAATTAGACATGAATTGAAAAAAAAGTAGTGAAAAATCCTAAATTCGTTTTTTTCGAAAACTACAAGTTTTTCGAAGAAAATTTAATATAATACAAATGGAAGATACTTTTAATACCTTTATAATGGTACTAACACTAATCGGATATATCTTACTGTTTAGGAGATATGGGCTGTCAAAGTTAAAATTTCAAACGGCTATAACACCGGAACCGGAAGTGAGCAAGAGTTGTTGTTGCTCCACCGGCAAAAACAACAACACCAATAGCAACAACAACAGGATTGGAGTTCCCCTGCCGATCTCGATTTATGCCATCCAAAGTTTAGCTGCAATATTAATGAAATTGAATCAATACAAAAATAGTTTTAATTTTTTTGTCTACGTAACCTGCATTGGGATTAAATGTTAAGACTGCCATCGATTGACGCTCGGCTTAGGGTTATAAATTTACCATTCCTGGTAAATCGAAGGATAATGCTCAATGCCATTTTTTTCCTGAAATTGCTGCATGGTGTTGATGGTGTTAGGCCGTGGTTATTCTATCGAGTTTTGCTTGGCAAGTAGGACTTTTTTTTGTTGTTTTGTGTGTTAAAGAGAAAATGGGATATTTTTCTGTTCTCAACATCACTCTCTCACACCGAACACGAAAACTCGGTCTAGCGTACACCGAGGACACCAAGCAAATCGGTGTTGCCTAGTCTCAATATTCACAAAAGTACTGAAGAGTGGAATGGAGTGAAAAAATGGAATTAACCTATAAATCTATCAATTATATTCCTGTGATTATCGTTCCAAAATATTAAGAATTAATATATGTTAAACACATTTCAATTAATATAAACATTTGATCTTCCATCGCGTCTAAAACAACATCTAAAATAATACGTTTTCTCATTTGTGTAGTAGACGGGTTGCTGTTGAAGGTGAGAAAAAATATACATATTTGAAGAAAGCAAGCGTGGGTCAAGCACAAGCATAACCACACTTTTTGCACGGACTCCGATCACAAAAATGAGTAATTTCCCACCGAGTTTTGCGCGGTAGCACAACCACGGCTTGGCTAGACGCAGTATCATTTGATACGATATCACTCAGTTCGTCGGAGAGAGAGATGAGGAAGAAAGGGAAAAGTCTACACTCAAGTATCAAGTGTAGAGAAGTTTTGATACCAAAATAGACCCTGCTTCTCTCGGTATCATTTGCGCACACAGGTAAGCAGTTGTCAACAGCAACCAAGCTGTCGGCCATAATAAATTCGAACGGTTGCAAATGAAGTTAAAAAAATTCTCTTTTTCGGAGAAATTTCGTTTATTTGTCTCATTTGCCTTATTTTAATATCAAGTCACGAAAAATTCAAAACCAATTAAAAAAAAGGGGGAAAAGATTTGTAGCTTCTCGAAGTAACCAATTAGGAAAACATTAATTAATGGAAAAAAGTACTAAAAATCTAAAATTCATATCATTCAATCATAGTGGTATCTCGTAAAGTTTAACAGATATAGGTCTGGAATTTAGAAACATTAAAGGGCTATAATTCGGGAACTAGACGAGAGCAATACAAATTATTGTTGTTAGGATCAGCGCCAGAAACAACAACAACATTGGTTAGGTCGAGAAGCGCCTGATTTAAGCCGAAAATGCAAACGTTTTGAGTAAAAAAGTAGACATATTTAAATAAACATATTTCGTCCATCCTTAAATAGCCGAAAACCTGAACAAGAAAACCAAAGTGAAGCAGGTAATTACCATTGAACTAAAATTTAGACATGGGATTTTTAGAAATCCTATTTTTCCTTTACGCATTAATTATAATATAATAAATATGGCAACTACGGCCAACATTTTGATATTCAGTAAATTTCACACAAACATTGACATAACATGTTTACGGCTTTTGAAACTAAAGGCCCAATTATAATATGCTTAATAAAGTGTTTCCATAAAATGGTTTTTCCAGGTTTTTGGAATAAACTGTTTTAAGCCCCAAAACCACTCGTAAACTGTTTTAACTCCCGTGAAATTGTTGTTGCTATTCCAGCGATAAACCAAAATGCGTTTGGTTTTTAGTTTGCAAGTCTGTTTCGAAGTTGGGAATTGCAGACACACTATCTTTCTCCTTTTCTAGTGCCAATAAGTTAGAAAGAGATAATTTATGTCACGAAACTATTCTGCCAAATCCCAAAAAAAACTCGGCATACTGAGAGGAATATGTTATTTTTTATTTATGATGTACGATTTTTCGCTTTCCAAATTCTGTAAACTTACGAATTTCATCACCATGCCAAAATACATTTCAACAATTTTGAATATTGTTATTTTATTCACTGTATTATAAATTAAAGCGATGCACAATTTTAAAAATAGCTGCGTAAATATGCAAACAAAACAACAGCTGTTTATTTCTTCTTTTCGGTTTGACAGCGCGGACCGGATTATGTATGGAAACACTAGATCAGCTGATCGATTTTCGAACACCTTAATTCAATTCAATTCAACTTTATTGAGACGATGACAACTTACTTATACAATAAATATATACAACTTAAACTATGCATGTTTACAAGTTTGGCAACTCCCAGGGCTGTAAAGTTTTGCCTTGTGCATGATATTTCGTAGTATTTTAACCAATAGTACAATTTCACGAGTTTGTTTATTAATTAAGATATGAGATCTTCTCGTTAAGTTTTATATAATGCTCTTGCTCCCGGAGCTTTGCAAGTGTTCTTATAATTATTGGAAGCTTAATAGCTATTTGACTTAGAATAATAATAAGGTACATCAGGTAATATACTTGAAATAAGACTATTACAGAGGTATATGAGTTTCGTAATATTAGATTAAGTTATTTTGTTTTTGATAAGGCACTTAAAGTCTACAACATTTAATATATTATTTTATAATATATGAAATCACATTACATTACAGTGAAAGGAAAATTATCCTCTATTTTGGCAAGATGAACTATTCTGGTAAAACAAAGGAACTAAAGCAGATTGGTCATTACCTGCTAATATAGAATCTAAGTCAATTGAGTCTATACACAAAGGAGATAAATAATTTGCAGAATTCCAAGGCTCTCTGGATAGAGAAAAAAACGTACTACTTATAAGATCATTATCTATATAGCGTAAATTTGTTACGGATTTTTTCATAGCTCTTAAGGAGTATCTCATTAGGGGTTCAACTCCGGACTTATCGTAGATGTAGCTGTTCGCATATTTTTTGTTAAAAGATTGGAAATGTTTGTTAATACTTAAGCGCAGAATTTGTCTTTCAAACACTGCAAGCTCTCTCGCCACCAACGGTGAGAACGAAAACCAGCACGGGAAGGCATAGGTCACAACTGGTCTTATTAGGGTTTTGTAGAACAACAGCTTGGTTTCTTTTGAGAGGCCGCTATTGGATCTAAAATACGGCGCTAGCAATCCTGCAACACGCTTGGCTTTAGTCAATGTAGACCTTGCATGATTATTAAATTTGAAAAGGTTATTGAAATTTATACCTAAGTATTTAATGTGTGTTTTGAATGGGATCCTAGCGCCATCGACGGCAAGATAAAGATTTTTACTGTCCCTCACCACTCCTGGAGGTCCTTTCCTTGATGCATTCCGGAAGCAAATACATTCAGTTTTACCGATGTTAAGGTTTAAACCCCATTTTTTATAGAATTCGTTAATTACCTGAATATGAGCAGAGACGGCTGCCAAAGCATCGTTGGGATATCTCGCGTGAGCATATACCATGGTATCGTCAGCATACAAAAGTGCAACTGAGCTTGATGGAAAGTCTGGCACACGCAGGAAGTGAGGCAAATCATATAAGAATATGTTAAAGATAAGAGGGCCCAAGATTGAGCCTTAAGGAACTCCGCGCTCAACTTTCTTTAATGTGGATTTTGATTGGTTGATTTGTGTAAAAAAGAATCGATCAGTAAGAAAACTGTCTAGGAGTTTAAAGATCGTTGGAGAAAGGTTGATTTGTATTAGTTTAAAGAGAAGACCATCCCACCAAACACTATCAAACGCCTTTTCAACGTCCAGAGAACAGCTGACAGTACATTTTTTGTTTCTAAGATTTTGAGTTATGTCACTGTGCATTTTCAATAGGGCGTGCACCGTGGAGTGTCCTTTTTTAAACCCAAACTGGTAATCTGAAATAGGATCAATGCCATTGTTTAAAGTATTTTCAATTTTGTTGTAAATTACTCTTTCAAGAATTTTGCCAGCGTTGGAGAGTAAAGCAATAGGGCGGAAGTTTGAAATGTCGATATTATTAGGTTTTTTCCTAATCGGAATTAATTTCGCGATTTTCCAACTTTTAGGAAAGTAACCATTATTCAAACAGTTATTTAAGATAATTGCTAAAAACTCGATAGCAGATTTGGAAAGTTTCTTTAGGAGAAAGTTTGAGAGATCGTCAGGACCAAATGACTTCTTGGAATTATTGTGGCTGAGGATATCTTTGATTTCTCCGGTGGAAGTGAAGAATTCAGGGAACGATGGAGATAGAGCAGAGTTGGAAATGTCGAAATTAAAAATTCGAGGTGGTAAAGTGTTTCTAAATTGATCCACAGTAGATTCCACTTGGAGCACCAAGTTTTGATCGGAAGTAGGCCGACTTTTACGAAATATTCTCTCAAAGTAGTTTCCGAAAGTCGAAACAATGACTGGTTCAGTGGAATAAATGGTATTATTGATTTTTAACGACTCACAAGAGGAGCTCTTTTTCCCTATGAGATTGTTAATTTCCTTGAAGGCGGAAGGACCTGGTTTAATTTTAGAGAGTCTCTGTTGAAGTTGTTGATCAAGCCAAATTTTAATTTTCTCTTTAATTATTATTTTTAGTAGTGAAATTCTGGCTGAAAGCTCTTATTAAGATTGGTTTATCCTATTATAAGTAGCATGGAAAATTCGTTTTAATTTTGTTTGCCATTTATGTTTAATTTTGAAGAGGTTAGTAATATCCTGAGGAAGGTTTTTATATTTATTAAAAGATGGACTGATTAGTTCAGAGTTATTTCGAGCAACACTCTGTATAGTTGAGTTGAGACTAAGAATATAGGAGTCGATCTCTTCATTAGAAAGGTTTGAAAACTCTGGAGGGAGGCGATTAGCTAACTGAACGTCTAGGTCATCTTGGAATTTCTTCCAGTTGGTTTTTTGATACGATATAAAGATTTCTGGTTGCTTAAGAATGTACACAATTTCACTCATGTTTAAGTTTAAAAGAATTGCGTAATGGTCAGAGAATGATGGCAGCGTAGATATATTATAGTTTGGGTTCAATTGGTCAATAAGACAGTTTGAGACAATAAAGTGATCCAAAAAGGAGGAGCCATTTGGATACGAGGGACTATTGGGCGAAAGAAGAGAAAATATATGGCAGGATTGTGACAACCACGCTTCTAAGGCAATACCATTCATGTTCCTAAGAGCATCACCCCAGGAAGGACTTTTAGCGTTCAAGTCTCCGCCTATTATTGCTCCGTCATAGTTAGCTGCTATTACGCTGATTTTGTCTAACTCGGTAGTGATTGCTGCACGGGTTAAATAAGTCGGAAGATATATTGATCCCAGCAGAAGCGCTTTCACCGAATCATTCTTTTTAAAAGAAATCGGCAGTAAGATACAAGGGAAATCGAAGTTTCTTGTGTCAATTAAATTAAAGAGAAGATCTTTTTTTAAGGCTATTGCAACTCCCTGATTAGAATCGTTACGGAAAAAGTTATAGGAATCTAAATGAACTTTATGATTGCTTTTCAGGTGCGTTTCCTGAAGAAGCGCAACGAAAACATTGTGTCTTTTTAATAGTTTAAATAGATCGAGGCGTCTACTATTGTCCACCAAGGAACCGGTGTTTAAGGAGATGAAATGTTTACCCATCAAAGTTATTATTGGAATTGAGGAATTACTTGGTCTAACAATTCCAAGTATGCCAGTCTCTTCATTTCGATAGAAATATCGCTGTTAATGTTCTTCATGAACTTTTTGACCCTTGCCACCAAGGAAGTTATATCCGAACCAAAAAGTGTAGTGGAAAGATCGAAAAAATCGGAGAACAATCCCTTAGATGCACCTGCAACAGAGGAGGGAGTTAGGTCAATACGAGAAGCGGGTTGCTTATTCTTGACAATGTCTGCGTAGGATACTCGAGTGTGTCCTACATCACTATTATTGAAAATTTTGCATTCTTGGTTTATCTGACTTATTTTCTCTTTATTTTTATTTATTAACTCCCTCCTTCTCAGCAGGTACATTTTGTATTGTGGACAGCCACGGAAATTTGCGGGGTGCCCAAAATCTTTACAATTGATGCAATAGGCAAGGGAACCCTCTTTTTTTATATTTTGGCACTCACCCGGATTGTGTCTCACACTGCACTTGACACAGTTATTTTTTTTTTTTTTTTTTTTTTTTTTTTTGAGGTAGGAAATGCTTTTACGCACACCAGTGTCCCTGCTTGAACCAGGTCCGCCGATAGTGTGGGACTCCCTTGCTGCAGACTACCCACTAAAACCGTCCTCTTTCCTTGGGGGAATAGTCGAAGCAGACCAGAACGAGTAGGTCCTTTTTCGCCCCCACGTCCCTTGGTCACTGCAGGCGGCCGAACGAGTCGAGCTCCCGCTTCATGACCAGGTCCCTTGTCAACGCAAGTGCGTTCTTAAACCACGAATCCCAGCGTCGAACGCCGTCATTACGACCGTTCACACTGAGTCTTCTGGCTGCCAGCGCCGGGCAATGGTTCACTATGTGATCCGCCGACTCTTCATCTTCTAGGCACAGCCTGCAGACGCCATCCTCCGCAAGACCCATCTTATGGAGATGATATCTGAAATTGCCGTGCCCCGTGATCAAAGAGATTAGCCAGCTAAGACTGTCTCTTCTGTATCCGAGTAGTAGTCTAGCCTCCGAACGGCTGCGAAGCGGTTTGATAATAACCATCCTCGCCTGACGACACGTGGTGAGGTTCCTCCACCTTCGTGCATGTTCAGAGTACAGCCACTCGTCCATCAAGGCCCTTACCTTCCCGTCGCTAAGAGCGACTCTCGGCTCAGGCCCGCAAAAGAAGTCAGCAGCCCACTCCTTAGCAAGAGCGTCCGCTTTCTCGTTCTGTTCTGTGCCTATGTGCCCTTTGACCCAACAGAGTGTTACCTTGTTGTATTGGGCACACTCATTGAGCTTCTGGACAGCCTCCAGCACCAGTCTCGAATTAACGTTCGTCCGCGCCATACTCTTAATCACCGCCTGGTTATCCAGTGCTAGCAGGATACTGCTATTCCGCACCTGATCGCCAATTAAGTGGTCCAGAGCATGTGTCAGGGCCAGTAGTTCGGCCTGATATACGGACACGTACTTCCCTAGATGGAGCTTACAGCCGAGGTTCAACTCCGAAGAGAAGACCCCTGCACCTGCCCTTCCATCTATCAGTGACCCATCCGTGAAGATGTTTAAGTCATGCTTACTGCACTCATCGTGCAGTCGGCCGTCTGCGATCAGAGTATCGTGCCACCTATCGATGATTCGCACCCTGCACATACCATCCACAGGCATGCAGACATCGCTGACCTTTGCACGAACAATGTCCATAATGCGACCATGTCCTGCCGCTGGTAAGTCCGCACCACGCCATACAGCATTCCTATGCATTCGCATTGCCGCCAGCGCCGCCGTCCTCTTAATGAATAAGTCCAACGGTAGCAGCCCGAGTATCGCCTCCAGCGCGAAAGTCGGGGTGGTGCGCATGGCACCACTGATGGCTATGCATGCCAGGCGTTGGACCCTATCCAGTTCGGCCTTCATCGTTATCTGATCTGCTTTATGCCACCAGACAACTGAGCCATACGTCAAACAGGGTCTAACCATAGCAGTGTAGATCCAGTGTGCCTTGTTTGGAGATAAACCCCATCGAAGGCTACACACTCTTCTGAAAGAGCACAGTCTTTGCCTTCCTAGTCCTCTCCAGCACATGCTCCTTCCAGGTAAGTTTGCTATCTAGGATTACTCCTAGGTACTTAACCCTTCGGGAGATGTTGATTTCGGATCCGAAAATCCTTAGAGGACTCCAGTTCGGAATTTTCCTCTTCCTTGTAAAGAGGATCATATCCGTCTTAGTAGCATTGATGGTGAGGCCCTGCTCTCTACACCATCTTTCTACAGTGGAGAGCGCCCCATGCATTACATCCCGCATGGTGTTAATATATTTTCCTCTCACCATCACCGCTATATCGTCTGCATATCCTATTGTATGTATGCACCTTGAGTCCAGCCTATGAAGCAGGGAGTCAACAGTGATGTTCCAAAGGATTGGTGATAACACCCCTCCCTGGGGACATCCCCTCGTCACTATCGCTCTAAGCCTATGACTCCCACATTGCAGATTTACCGCCCTGTGGCGCAGCATGAATTCAATCCAGTTAATAACGACCGGGTTGAGCCCACGGGCCTCCAGGGCTAGTTTCAATCTTCCAAAACAGATCTTATCGAAAGCACCCTCTATGTCCATAAAAATGGTCATAGCGATGCCTCCGTTCATCAGTTCCTTTTCCGCCACCCCGACCAGGTCGTGGAGGGCGGTCTCCGTAGATCTCCCCGCTCTGTATGCGTGCTGAAATCTACTTAAAGGACGTTCCACAAATACTGTTCCTTCTAGATAGTCCACCACCACCCTCTCCATCGTCTTTAAGACGAAAGAGGTGAGGCAGACCGGTCTAAAGGATTTGGCCTCCGTGTAGTCCTTCTTTCCTGGTTTTGGTAGGAATACCACTCTTCCCTCCCTCCAAACACCAGGCACATAACCCATTGCCAGACATGCCACGAATACTCCCCGCAATCGCTCGAGCAGCTGCTCCTGGCCCCACTGAAGCAGAGCAGGGAATATCCCGTCCGGTCCCGGAGTCTTAAACGGGGAGAACGTCATCATCGCACTTCTTATCCCGTTCCCCGTCACTATCCCTTCCGCCTCGTTCCTCTCCGACCTGTGATACCATCTACGCACAGATGGCCAGGCCCCAGTGTGTACGATGCTCCCGGGAAAGTGTCTGTCTACCATCTCTTGAGTAGACTTTTCCAGTGTCTCCAGCAGGACTCCATCTTTGTTTCGGATGAGTCCCATTTTGGATCCTGGATCCTTTGATATCAGCTTCTGTAATTTGCATACATCAGAGATATCCTTCGTATTGGTGCAGAAGTCCCTCCACGTCTGCCTCTTCCTCTTGCGAAGGGTCTTCTTCAACCGTTTCTTCTTCTCCTTGTAATCAGTCCAAGCCACTGTGTCTTTGTGCCTCATGTACCGATTAAAGGCCATTCTCGTCTCCCTCTTCATGGATTCCAGTTCTTCGTTCCACCAGGGAACAGAGTCCTCTTCCTCCACCACGGTCCGAGGGCACGCTCTTTCATACGCAGAGATCACGGCAGAGTTTAACCTCCTCACCTCGATCTCCACTTCTGTCGTGTTCCTGGGCATTCTGATCACCTCAGGCATCGATCCCTTCAGAAGTTCCCGGTACAAATGACCATCCGTGTTCCTTGGGATCCTTATTAACCTGCTTCCTCGCCGCCGTCTCAGTCCATACGAGACATCGAACCGAATGGCCCGGTGGTCGGACATGGTTAGCCTGTCCCAGACCCTCCAGTGCGATAGTCTATCTAATATTCCAAGACTTGCCAGGGTTAGGTCAATAACCTCACTTCTTATCGAGTTTACAAAAGTTGGTTCAGACCCCCTGTTTACAATTTGCAGGTTAAATTTACTCACAAATTCGAGAATATTCTCGCCTCTGCGGTTATCGTCGGAGCTGCCCCACACTGTACTGTGGGCATTAGCATCGCAACCTATAATCACATTCTCTCCCTTATCCACACCGTATCTCACCAGCCTCTCCACCTCCAGAGGCGGTGGCGGCTCTGATGAGTCGTATGGCAGGTAGGCAGATGCGATCAGAAAGGAGCCGTTCCCGCTACCGATCCTCACGACCGTTAGGTCTTGAGAACACAGATGAGTCATGAGTATCGCTTGGACACCCCGTCTCACCAATACACAGGTCCGCTTCCTTCCCTCACCTAGCGACAAAAAGAGGCTAGTCCCTTTACAAGATAGTCCCTTAATATTACCATGAAGTATCCAGGGTTCCTGTACCAAGGCTATGTCCAGCTTATCTTCCTCAAAGTGTCGCATCATCATTGCTGAAGCTGCTCTACTGTGGTGAATGTTCAGCTGACACACCCGCAAAGTTTGTCCGCGCAGGCCCACCTCCCGCCCCGGTGTTACATTCCCGAAGGAGTGAGTCACCGTCCCCGCGGACTCGGTATTCGCTTCAGGCTGGATCCCTCTGGAATATGACGACAGCTTGATCAAGACCACAGTTGAGTTTCCCCCCCGCGGCCTTGATGGCCTCTGCCTCTTCCTTTGGGCACCAGACCGTCAGCCTAGTCCCGACCTTCGCCCCTTCGCCGAACTTATCCGCGAAGGTAACCCTCCATTTGGAGGTATCCCTTACGCAGCCGTTCTGGCGTTGAAGCCTCTTGAGGATGGTTTCCTTGGTCTCGGTAGCTCCGTGGACCACCAACACCATCCTCCTCTCATCCTTCAAAGCGTAAAGCCTATCCGGACGCAGTCTGGCCCCCTGCCAGAGACCACTCAGCTTCCCAGAAGCCTTGAACAGCCATTCTCTTGACTGCTGATTCTTGCACCTAATGGCAATGAATCCACTGTCAAGGTAGGCGTTCCCAACGAACCCGATGTCCCCTCCACCGTCCAGAGAGTCCAGCGCCTTCAGCAGGGAGGCCTTGAAGATTGCCAGATGGCTTTCCTCCAATGGCCCCCCGCCGGAGAGGTCCGCTATGCCTGCAAGGAGATCACCCCCCGCGACCCCCGCGAAAGACCTCCGTTTGGCCTCGGGCCCGCTGCTGTGTGTTGACGAGCTTTGGCCAGCTGGGGCGGATCGTTTCCGAGGAACCGCAGTCCGCCCTTTATTGCTGGTCGAAGCATCGCCACCCTGTAGCACTGGCTTATTGGCTTCCACCCCACCTGCAGTGCTCTGCTGACGTCCGGCTTCCAGCTTCTCTGGCATCGAGGTCGCTGAGGTGTCACCTCTGAACCTCTTGCCCGGCATGCCTTCTTCCGGACTGGTCCCACAAGAGGAAAGCTCGCTAAGCCGAGAAGTCAGCTTAGCTATGGATCTCTCCAATGCTTTCTTCTTCTTCTGCCGCTTCCGCTTACTCCTCTGCTTCTCCCTCTTGCAAGAGATCGCTGAGGCGACCACTTCTGCGGCTCGTTCTTCCGGTTTTCCGCTGCGTCCGACTAATCCCTTGGAAGACACCTTGGGATCCGTCTCGTCGCCGCTTCCATCCGGACTCGACATGGTTGCCCTGACGTCCCTTGGAACTAAACCCATGAACGGTTCCGTTCCGCTAGGAGTCCCGGCACCCCGTTGACGACAGAGTCGTCCAGCTGACTGGATTTTCAGCCGGGGGGTAAGTTCTGCGACCTCTTTCGAAGTATCAGATACACCTCCCGTTGGTGCCCCACACCCAGTTATAGCTAAACCCTCATCGGGTTCCGCCTCGACCGGGGCCTCCAATCCAGCCCTTTCCCTCCCTTCGTACATCGTCTGTTTTTTTGTATTTATTATGTTGTCCGTTTTGGTCCCACGAGTAAAGGGGAATAGAGGTCCACCCGCACAGAGCCCCTTGTGCAGGCAAGGCTGTTTAATCCGGTGGGCGCCAGGTAACCGGATACTCCGTTCGCGACTGGGCTATTTAATTGGGCCCCCAGCCAGGTTGACCATCGGCACGGGTCGTCTAACACCTTAGTCCAGCCCAGGGACAGAAAGGAAGAAGGATGGGACGGAAACATGGGTACAGGCAATGGGAGGATACAGGGAATAGAGGGAGTAATCGCCGCTTCTGTCTGCCCAGGAGGTCTCAGTTATCCCTTACAACCGAGACGACCTGGTTACCAGGGATCACCGCGTGGAGGTAGAAGTCGACTTGCCCACCCAGGAGAGTTACGGAGGGACGTCCTGTAGTCCCGTTTTCCCCCAAGCCTGAGCGGACCTTGACACAGTTATACTTTCTGGCACAATTTTTGGCCAAGTGACCGAAGCTTTGGCAGCGCTTGCACTGCATAGGGTTGTTATTCTTTTTGGGTTTTTCCCAAGTGATACGGGAGTAAAAAAGGTATCTGAGTTTAAGAATTTCATCAGGGATCTTACCAGGGAGAAGTTGAACCAGAAAGAGATCAGAACTCTCGTTGATTTTTTTTTTTCTTTCAGTTAGGAATGGAGAAACCTTGGAGACCAGATCTGGAATAATTACGTTGAGCTCCCGCCTGATCTCGTCCCCACTATAGTCTGATGTGAGACCTCGAAGAATTAACGAGTGTGATTTATCCTCACTAGCTGTGAAAGTATGAGCTTCAATGTCATCACTTGCTTTTAACATTTCGATAAGTTCGGAGTGAGACTTGTGATTATTAACAAAAAGTTTGCACTTATATTTATTAATATACTTAACTTTAAAAACTAATTCTGGAGCTTTTTCCTTTAAGCCTTCCGTGAGTAGTTTGATATTCGTCTTGTAGAGAATAATAGGCGGGCAGAATTTTATACCCGAGAAGTTATGCCTTGATTGCTGCTGTTCCGTTTGGTTGATGTCTTTCTGGTGAGAGTCCGTGGTGGCAGAGACTGTAGCGCTGCTGGATATCAGGTTCTGTTTGCCGGTGGCCATGCCCTTCTCTGTCAGGCTTGGTTTCAATCTGTAGCTCGGTTGGATAGAAAGGAGCTTAAATCTATTATCTCCTAGCGAATCAGCGATATCAGCTGAACTGTTACTGTTAGTGCGAGTTCGTTTTATCCTAGGCTTTGAGCCATTTCCGGCTACTTGGACGTCAACCTCCATCGAATACGAGCGAGTTAGTTATCGAAAAAGTAGATTAAACTAACTGATGAACTTTTACGAAGAAATTGTGAACAAATTGCAGTAGTTTGATACTTCTTGTAATCTTGATTTCGCAGGAATAATGCTCGTGCTCTGATCTGCTAAGTCCCGACGATGCACAGCAGATAAATTAAGATTTTCCAAAAAAACCCTTCGAACACCTTAACCGGATTAAATATTTTAATGGAAACAGGCTATAACCGAGCTTACGTCAGCTTAAGCAAACGAGCGATAACACAGAAATTGTATCTTCCAATTATAATGTGCATAACGCCGTTTCGTTAAATTTATTTTGCTTAAGCAAGGAGCGAAACAAATCGGATATTGAGTACGGAATCAGCTGTTTTAAAAAATTGACAACTAATTTGGGAATTAGTAATAATTTTTCGGTCTCATTAAATTTGTGTTTTTTACCTTAGTATGTTGTTATAAAGTGTTTAGTTTATGAAATTATGGAGGACGAAACTTTTTTTGATAATTTAGTAGAATGCGTCCGAGCAAAAAAATGTATATATGATACACGTAATCCTTTTTATTTTAATAAAAGAATGAGGGAAAATACATGGGACGAGATTGCTCAAACGTGCGGTAGGACTGGTAAGATATATATTAAATTTTTTTATATTTGTCAATGCATGTCGATGTACGCAAATTTACAGCCCTAGATTGCAAGCATAGAAGCTATTGCGCGAACGGTTCTGCCAGGAAATCAAAAAAATTGAGACTCCTTCAGGAAGTGGGATGGAATACCAACAGGAGTGGAAATTTTTCCAACCCCTGGGTTTCTTAAAAGATACACTCACTCCGCGTCGGTATGTAGTTTACCTTATTCAATATTTTAGTGATGCAAAATGCATATTTTAATATTGCAGTACTCGAAATAATTATACGACCGAATTTGATGATGAAGCATTACAATGCGTTCCTCCTGACGCTTCTCCTCCTGTTCCTTCAACTCCTGTTCCTCGCAAGAATTCAAAAAGGACTTTAAACGAACTTTGCTTAAAGTTCGAAGAGGCCATTGAACATATAATAGCAGAACCGAACGATGAGGAAACACCTGACGAGGTGTTTGCCAAATCGCTGCTATGTCTAATGAAGGACCTGCCCTCGTGTGTCAAAGACAGATTCCAAGCTGAAACCTATGCAAAGTTGTACCTACTGCGTTCAGAAAACTTACTTTAAGTTCATAGGTAAATTGAACCTTTAATTTTATTTAATTTATGGTATGGTTGTGAAAACTATGTAGACTGAATAATATACAAAACCTTTTAGTTTATTTAATGTTTACTTAATTTGTGAACTAAAACTATGAATTTAATGCTTTGTGAAAACTATGTACACTGAATAGTGTACCTTTTAATTTATTTAATTTGTGAACTAAAACTATGTGAACAAAAAATGTCTGAATATAAATAAAACACTAGAAATAATTTAATGCTTTGTGAAAACGATGTCGACTGAAACATCGTACAACATACAAAACCTTTTAATTTATTTAATGTTTATTTAATTCTTTTAATTTAATTAATGTTTATTTATGTGAACTAAAACTATGTAAACTAAAAATATATGAATATAAATATAACAAGAAAAATATTTTAATGCCTTATTTTTTCTTTTTATTTATATGTACATGTATAAGGGTTTTATGTTGTTTATTATAAGTGTTGTTTATAATAAGCGTATTTAATTATTAAAAAACTAATTATTAAAAATATAAAAGTATAATTTAATTATTAAAAAACTGGCATAAGGAATTCCTTATTTGCGTCGATATTCTTCCGCCATACTGATGAATGTTAGGAGATGGTCCTTCGTTTCGCCAGAGTCCATCGTGAAGTTCACCATTTCTGTCTTTCCAATTAATAAATTCACTCGGAACATATGCATTTACATTTCCATCAGTTAGCATTATAAAATTATGCAAAGTTATACATGCTAAAACTATTTTTTCTGCATTTTCCCGAAGTAAATGCAGTGTCTGCAAAAGAATCCGCCATCGAGCCACTAAAATACCAAAAGCGTTTTCTATGATACGGCGAGCTCTTGATAATCTTCTGTTAAATTCATCTTTTTGTCTCGACAATACATCGCCTGGGTAAGGACGCATTACATTCGGTCCCAGAAGAAATGCAGCATCACCAACAAAAAAATGTGGAATTTGAATTTCAGAATTTGACAACTTCTTTGGAGACGGTATAGGGAATTCTTGGTTGAGAAGTTGCTTCCCAAATACACTTTGTTGAAAAATTCCTACATTTACATATATAAATATTTGAATTAAATTAATATTTTAATATAATTTAAATTATAATTTAATTTATTTAAATTTTAATTTATAATTTAAAAATTTAATTTATTTCTGCTACAAAAAATTTTTTGTAGCAGAAATATTGGCTACCACTGTTAGAGGGCACTGAATAGCGATGTGCTTGCCGTCAATAGCCCCAATGCAGTTGGGCATATCCCAAAGGTTCCAGAAATCTTCTGCTATGCGTTTATATTCACTAGCATTTGGCTGTGAAACGTAAATTCTCCCCAACTTCTTCCAAATAAGTTCCGTGGTTTCCAATATTATTGAACGAACTGTCGCCTTGCCGAGATGGAAGAATCAAGCAATTGATTGAAAGGAATCTCCTAGTGTTAAATATCTGTTCAAAAAGCAGCAGATTAAAATTTTGTTACATCTCCAAAAAAGTACTTCAACTTACAATAAAGTCACCGCCAAACGACACTCCGGCTGCACATGTGCTCTTAAGGAATGTTTTTCCAGAAATGGTTTTATTAAATTTAATAAGAGCTCGAAAATCTCAGGTCACATTCGTGTATAAATAAAAAATTGTTGGTGATCAATTTCTTTCATCCTACGGAAATAAATTAGTGCTGTTTCTTTTCTGTCCCTATTTATTTCCCTTATAGCACAGGATCGGCTCTTTTTTCTTTATATTTATTATTTCTTCCAAATAGCTAAACACCTTTATACTATACTTGCTTTTAATTTTTTAAATTTTTTATTCATTGTTGTATGATTTTATTTATAAGATTTTTCAATTGCGGACTTTTTGACAGCTTTGACAACAGAAAACAATGAAGTTCACATAAGCATATTATAGCCAGTCTTCTGCATTTGACATGCAGTTCGTTCACTTCTGACAGTTGCTTATGCCAGCTTAAGCATATTATAATTGGGCCTTAAATGTGACACCACAGTGTCTAGCCATCGCTGGTATCATCATACTAGTAGTGATACCGTAAATGATACTGCGTCTAGCCAAGCTGATTAAATAACACTTAATTAAACGTCCCTCGCTTTACATCAGGAAGATAATAATTTTTATATTTAAGTTTTGCAGATCAACATTTGTACTATATGAGCCTCTACTGAGCGCGTGTGCAGATTTTAACCCTGTCTTTTCGGTTATAATCTTATGAGATTCAATTCATGTAACTAAACAAAATATTTTAAACCTATTATCGTATTGTAAACTAAATACTTAGTTATTTAGTAAAATTATAAATTCAATATGGCTTACTTTTAAGTTTAATTCTTAACCCTTCTGTCCATAACTAGGTCTGGCCAGACCTTTTCCATTTTCAAAAAGGTTTCTTTAATATTAATCTCAAAGCACGTTTGACGAAACTTTCTGACTTTGTTTCTGTACGTGTTTTTTTATGATTATGTGTGGAAAAAAATTTCAGGAACAAGTTTTTAGCGAGAAAACACGTTTTTTCTACAGCAACCCCTAGCATCAACGGACTAGGTCTGGCTAGACCTTGCAGGATTTTTCAATATATCATATGTGAAGACATTTTTATAATTCGTTGGAAACAATATTTTTTGTAATAATTAGTTCATTTTTATTGCACCATAATAAAAAACGTATTTTTTACGGATTTTCGGCTAAGCAATTGCCCCCTAATTGTTTTATGGCGCTCATTTGGACATCTTCAAATTTTTTATAAATACGGAATATTTGTGAAACTCTAGGTAATTAGCTTTTCAGATCAAAAGACAATATAAATGAAGATGAAAAGTTCCTTATTTTTATTGAGTATTTTCATAAAAGTATTTTGAAAATGTTAGAAGCAATATATAATTACTTGGTTATAATGGCTGAAGATCTTCAAGCACTCAACTGGCGGCGAATGAATGAAGAGGAAAGAGATGAGTATCTTGGAAGACTTGTTGAATAATTACCAGAGACTTAGACTTGGATTTTTAGTGAGGACGACGGTTATATTCCTGAAGAAATGTCCGATGGCGATGCGGAATTGGTAGTTGAAGGAATCAGCAAAATTGAGGATAGCGATGACGACGATGTTTTGGAAGAGCTGCAAGCTGAAAATGATCGATTTATTCTAGATATGAATGACAAACTATCAGACGAGTATTATCTGGCTCGTGATGGAACCAAATGGTATAAGCAACCACCAGCAACAGGTCGTCTAAGAGCTCATAACATCATTCGAAGAGCCGGCGGCAGCGCAAGACGTGTAATAGCAATCGTGTAATCGTCATTTCAGCATCTTCAACACGATCATTTCTGAAGATATGGTGGATATAATCTTGCGACATACAAATAGAAAGGCGCAGATCAATCGGAATATGCGCAATCCGTATAAGACGAAATCCTGGAAACCTATCACACAAGATGAACTGTATGCCTATTTTGGTGTTTGTCTAGCAGCAGGTCTGAATCACGCAAACATGCAGCATGCACGAGAATTGTAGAAAACAAACAGAAATCCTGTATTTAGATCAACAGTGTCACTATGTCAATTTTGGTCTATAAATCGATTCATAAGGTTTGATGATCAAAGGACTCGCGCAGACCGCAATAAATCTGATAAAGCAGCGCCCATTAGGGACTTATGGACCATGCTGAATCATCATCTAGAAACTGCGTATACACCGGCAGATGTTATAACTGTCGATGAACAACTATTCCCATACAGAGGAAAGACAATATTCACATCATATATTCCTTTGAAGCCGGCTAAATATGGTATCAAAGTGTGGTTAGTCGGTGATTCGAAGAACGGATATCCGTGCAAAGGTATTCTGTACACAGGCAAAGAAGACCAGCAGCAGAGATCTATTAACTTGGGCGAAAAAGTGCTGCTGGAACTTACTTCGAAGTTCAGAGCTAGCGTGAGGACGGTCGTAGCCGACAACTTTTCACAAGTTTTAATGGCGTGGAGAAACTGCGGGATTCAGGATTGACTTATGTCGGATAGACAGAAGGATAAAATTCAAAGGAAAAACCAATTTTCCTGCAATGCTTGCGGAGATGCTGATTGCTTACAGCATAGCACTAAGACATTTAAATGTAGTAACTGTTTTAACGAATATTTTTATTTATATATATAATAATATTGATGTAAAATAATAAAAAGGTAAGAAAATAAAGAAAACACTTGCTTTAACATTTTTAAAATAATCAAAAAGTGTAAATTATTTAGCTCCTTTCCGGTTATTTTCATACAAAACATATATAGGTCAAGCCAGACCTAGCCCATTGACAGAAAAGTTTTAGAATGGTTATGGACAGAAGGGTTGAATAAATAAATAATACTCATTGACTAATATATTTTTTACCTCATGTAATACCAAGCTTATCTACGCCACTGATGTGCAAAGCCCCTTAGTCACATAATGTTTTATTTTTAATAACAATATAATAAAAAATCTGGTAGGTGTAAGCACAACATTTTAAAATATAATGTAATAAATATAACAACTTACAAATTTGGTTAATATCAGCTTCACCTTGATATTTAAAAAGCGGCGGGATTGATGACAGCATCAGTATATTAGGTGTGTCTGTTGAAGAAAAACGGTTTATCTTTTATAACCATAACCATAATCTTTTAAACCAGTCTTTAAAACACACACAAGTCCTAAATAGCCTTTACTAAAAAAATTAAAATCAGTGCACAGTGACAGAATTTAACAAGAAAATAAATGATATGAGACTATCCAACCTCTATATTCAGAGATGAAAAAAAATCGCATAAATCTATTGAAACGATATTCAAAACTGATTACTTATTAAAACTAGGTGCGAACATTTGAAATGAATAATAAAAAAAAATATAACGTCAAAAATACAGAACACTCAAGTTCCTATGTTACTCATCCTTATAATAACAGTGAGGTTTTTATTCGTGAGTGTGTTGAAATTATTCTTAAGCTCGCTATTTATGAAGGAACTAATCGCAGGACTAAAGTTGTAGATTATCACGATCCTGAAGAATTAAAACGATTATTTGATTTTAAGCTGAGTCCAAAGGCTGAGTCCCACGAAAAATTGTTGAACCTTTTAAAACTTACCATTAAATATTCAGTAAAAACTGGGCATCCATATTTTATTAACCAGTTATATTCTGGTGTGGATCCTTATGCTCTTATGGGCCAATGGTTAACTGATGCTTTGAATCCTAGTGTTTACACCTATGAAGTAGCTCCTGTCTTCTCTTTGATGGAAGATGAAGTGTTATCTGAAATGAGAAGAATAATAGGATTTCCGAATAATGGTTTTGGAGATGGAATATTTTGTCCTGGAGGTTCTATATCAAATGGTTATGCTATTAGTTGTGCTCGGTATAAATATGTGCCTGAATCCAAGGTAAACTTATTTGCGTTAGCAGGACGAAATAACAGTATTACTACAACTCATACATCACATACCTGATTTGATAAATATGTACTGTAAATTAGAAGTGCCGCGATAAAAGACAGAAACCGATATATGAATGTATATAATACACGCCAAGGGATTTGCGCGTTAAGTCATATATCTATTAAATATCAAAGTACATAAGGAATTTAAAAATAATTATTTATTTGTTAAAATAAAATAACTTCGAATTGACGTGCCTGATTTTGTTGTTTATTTTTGGGATTCCAACAATAACAATAGTTGCTTCTGACGTCATTCGGTTTCCAAGATATGGCTCTTTAAAGTATGGAAATTTCACATCTAGATCTTCTAAACTGTCCAAGACACCTACATGTTATTAGTATCGTTTAGATTTTTTAAAGCATTTTTTCATGCTTTGATTTTTTTCTAACTAAAATGTATTATTAATAATATTAGGAAAAAATAGTCTCTTAGCTTTTTATAGACATATACAACAGCACAATGTACTAGAGGTGAGCATGGCACTGATGACTCCAAAGCACATAGCTTTTCTTGTGCCACAATTGATAGTGACGGAAACTTATATTGGTTATTCCGCCACCACTCTAGTGATTTGATGTTCGAGGAACATCACTCTCAAAATATCGTTGTATTTCTAAAATCGCCCCAGAGTTTTTTGGTCCAATGGGCTTAAACGTTGACACCATACTATCGAAACATTCCCATATTGACAAATTGTTTGAGGTGGTAGATGGAAGATTTGGAACATCTCGTTGAGTTTGCTCCTGCTGCGCCGGGCATTTCGCTTCAATTAAAGCTGCTACTGCATTTATACAACTTGTTTTTGCATTATCTGCACACATTTGATCAGAAAACGACCAGTTTCTAAAGTTCGGATCTAGAAATTATGCAAACTGCAATGACTGGTTGAGTTCTATCACAGAATAAATAGTATACAGAAGTTGCATCTCGGCCTGCGATACCTTTTCACTTATGGTGCGGTCGGAACACCTGAGGGGAGATCAAACTACGAGAGAGCAAACGTGAACAGAGAGAAGCAATCACGAACAAATAGAAGCAACGAGAGAGCAAGCAGAAAACGTTTATGTGTGCGTACATCTGTTTTGCTAGACTGCGTCGTGAATTCACGTGGTGTTGACAAAATTTTGTTTCAAGTTTTAGATTTCTGTATTTTGGTTTTCTTCCTTTGAAAGTCTCATTATGAGTTATGATAAGTTATTATATAAGTTATATACAGGGTGTTTCGCATAAGAGTGCTCAGAAGACTAGGGCGTGTAGGATGAGTCGAGACAAGAAAAAATTCGTATGGGAGGAGGGGTGAATTTCCCCCCGTTTAGGCGGGAGGGGCCATTTTATAAAAATCCGACTTAACACCGAAAAAAATAATATTAAAAAATAATGGTTAGACCTAGATAACTCTTGCTTGCTGATTTTCAAAGCCAAATATCCGCTTCTTAATATCCTTTTTAAATTAGGTTCCTATGTCGAACAATTTTTGAGAAATTTAATGACAAAGTTAAAATTTGAAAAAAAAATTCCGAAAAAAAATTTTTGGTCGCAATTTTTTTTAAAAATTACGGTATTTTCCAGGTATTCCAGGACTCATCAGTGGATTATTTTATAATATAATGATTGAGATATAGAGTTTTTTACAGAAAATTGAGAAAACAATTTTTTGGAGAAAAATTTTTAGAGATTTTTTTTTTGCAAACCTAACCTTTCCTTAGACTACCCCTGTTCATAATCGTGCCACGTTTTTTCGTTGGCAGCGCGGTTGTTTTCCTTCACATGCGTATGTTGTTCTTTTGCAAGGCTTTGTGGGCAATATGCGTGCATGTATAAGTGTGCTTAATTGCGCCACTTTTTCCGTCCACTTTCTTAATCATTGCTTGTTTCTCTTTCTGCAAACTGTGCACGCTTTGTAGTATTCTCATTTTGTTCCTAGTAGCTACACATCCGCTGTTTAGTTTTTACGCGTTTTTGTTTTCTGTCTTTTTCCTATCGATTCTTGTTCGCTACCTATATTGCATCAGAAGAGATCAAGGAACCTCAATAAACTAGAAAGTATTGTATCACCAGGCGAGGCAGGGTTCAGTAGGTTGATCAGCTGAGTAGGTTGACTTAGGGATATTGGACGCAACGGCTTAGCAGGTGGAATTGCCAAAGGATTGTCATCTGCGCACGCACGAGAATTGCATTGTGTCCAGTGCGAGCGAGTACGCTTCCGTTTGGGCGAAGCATCGTCAATTAATTTAAAGTTCTTAAAAAGTTGTTCGTACTTTTCGAGTTTAGACCGAATTGCGGAGAAGTCTTTAGCGATGTCTTGAAATTTCAAACGTGATTGACGTAATAATTTTATTATGTCAACTTCCTAATGGCCTAATCAACCGTCAACGCCAATCATATCAGCTATTTTGCCCGTCAACTCTGCACACTTGGCGTGAAGTTCCGCGTCACACATCCAGCAGAACACGAAACGTTCGGAATCACCCCTTATTCCGAACAATTGCAGCGTTTCAATTTACACACCATTATATATTTATACCCTACACCTTAAGGTTAAGGGTATATTCACTTTGTCACGAAATGTGTAACGCATAGAAATAGAGACGATAGGTATAGAAAAGTATATATATTCTTGATCAGCGTGACCTCCTGAGTCGATTTAGCCATGTCCGTCCGTCTGTCTGTCTGTCTGTCTGTCTGTTGAAATCACGATCACAGGAGAACCGGTAAAGATATTGTGATGAAATTTTGCAGAAATATTGTTTCTTGTGGTGTGTAGGTCGGTATTGAAAATGGGCAAAATCGGTCCACGACCACGCCTATTTTTTAGTAAAAATGTGATAAAAGCCGTTGTTATTTAGTTATGACAACAAAATTTCATTTCTGAGTATAGAGTAACTTCATCGGTTGATGTGGGCGTGATGGGCGTGATATGGGCGTGATCCGCCCACTTTTAGGTTATACAGGCAAAAGAGGGTCTTAAATGGTTATATTGCTAAATATGTCCTCTTCCTGAATCAAACTTTACATAAGAACATCTTTTCTAATAAAACATTATTACAGCAAAACTGGGCGCGGTCCGTCCACTTTTACACTGCTTATACAGCACAGCTCATGAAAACAAATTTATTACCACGGAAATAAAGCTTAAATTTGAACACAATAATAAAACTACTAAGCTAGTTATTTTATTTTGAAAATAGGTAACGACCACGCCTACTATTTATACCCGTCTGTCATTAAATGTGATTATAAGATAGCAATCCTTATAACCACATATTTCTTCTAGTTTTTAAGATATGATACTAAAATTTCAATATCGAGCGATATTATTATATTTTACGTTGCAGAAAATGGGCGTGGCGCGCATACTTTTATGTTACATGGGCGGAAGGGTAATATGGCACAATCGTCCTACATAAATCCTTATATAAGTCTGTAATTTTATGATTTGGTATCAATTAGTATGAAATTTTGTATAAATATTCTTTGTTCGGATTTGTAAACGAGCAAATAAAACGAATATAAGACATATAAATATAGAATCAATTTAAAAAAAAATGCATTGATATAAAACCTTAATTCCAAAAATGCCTACAATGTCTAAAAGCTTTTAGGTGTAGGGCATCTAAGATTCGGCCAGGCCGAATATAGCTTTCTTACTGGTTTATACTATGCAAATAAAGAATGTAGGTTTCAGAAAAATTAACTAATTGACCGAAAGGAATTAAAAGAAAAAAACAAATAGAAAAACTAAAGTGAGAAAAAAGTGAAATAATGAAATTAACAGTGAAATTTATAGAAGTGAAAAATAAAATTTAAATTAAATCGTACGATATATAAAAGTAGATTAATTGCTAAACTTATAATAAATTATAACACTATACATAATATGTACAAACATTATAATATATTATATTAACATTTGACAGTTACTTGAAACAATTTTCAGATTAAGTTTCATTGGTATCATAGCCAAATGAAGACGACTGAAGTAAACGAAAGGATTAGATAGGATAAGGAGGGACAGCGAGGGATTAGGCGACATGCAGAAAAATCCCAATAGTTAAGAAATAACTTTAAATAGCTAAAAGACACCTTTAAATATTTACAGGCATGTGAGATAGCTGCAAGTGAAACTACTACAGGAAACCGTCAAGTTTACAGTGTATTAAGTTGAGGTTACATGGGGATGCTTTCGATTTAGTAAGTAGTGTCGAAAGCAGTTTGCACCAAAATACCTTATCTCTTGATAAGAATTAAGGGATCGGGTCTACAAGAACATAGATCCGTCCTCTTATCACCAACGCGCTTATCACACCATGTGTTATATTTATGGGGTCATTCTGTATCTTTCAACGGAAACGTCAGTGCACGTTCCCAACCGAACCCCGTGTTCTTAAATTTCTATTCACTATCTTTTCCAATGGATTTCGTTGAGCGAACTCGGTTTCGTTCAACTTTCCAGGCTACTTCAACGACCGAAAGGTTGGCTGTGTATACATATTCTACACTCGTGTATGTTATACTGACAGTTTGCTCTTTTCGTCTTATAAGTAATTGTATGCGTTCAATAATTTTGTTTTGTGATCTCTTTTTCTCGCGTTATTATATAAGCATCGTGAGTGTTATAAATTATAGTATGCTTAAATACGTTTGATTTTTTCTGTACGTTGGATTTGACAAAGAAACACGGCCGCATTTCCATTCTTAAAAGATACTGAATTCCGTTTTCCAGGGCAAACACACAAACAGCGTGGAAAGTATTGTTGTAAATTGGAAGGAACGGCGATTGCCGCATCAAAATAGATAAGAACCGTCGGCGTACGTTGAGCAGCATTTCGATCAGCTGTTTTACGAAAAACACAAAGGAAAACGGGTGTAAACGTTTCCGTTGAAAGATACAGAATGACCCCATTAATCACTAAGGCGAAGGGACGTTTATGTCAGAACCCGAAACCGTTTTCTTATCAGCGATGCGTTTTATCCAAACAGGCAACCAAATGTGTCCCTCAGATAAAACGCATCCTAAATAAACTGTAAAAAGGATGACTATTCTTATCTATCTTGTAGTAATTTTCCACAGACTGTTCTTATCTTTGTGGTAATTTTCCACAGATTTCCAATTCCAATAATCTACCCATAAGTACAGTTTTTACAAAACTTAACAACTATGGTAGAGAAAACGGCGAAGAAGGTGTTTAAAACAGGACTAAAAGATGGAACTTTAAGAATTCACATGCTGAGTATTGCAGGGAAAAGTATGGAGGAAATGATAGAGATAGCAGTGTTCACACTGATCGAAATACAAAGAAGTAATTCCCTCCATCAACCAACAAATACACCGACAATTATTATGAATTCAGTAGAGCCCTACACAATGCCTCCTGTATATACTCGCGTGGATCATAAAAGACCAGAAGAAAGGCATAACGTTTTGACAGCACCATAGGGAAAAATTATTTGTTCATTTTGCAATAAACGTGGGCATATGAGAGAAAAGTGTTTAACCTTCCGATACTAACATGCTGTCTCAGAGACCGAACACATAGTGAAAGCTTTCTGTAGGTCAGAGTTATACACGTTTACCTGTAGTTATAAGTTCTCAAAAAGTTACACTTTTACTAACATCGGTCTCACAGACCGAATCACTGAAAAACTAATAAAACACACGTTAGCAGCGATCTCTACACAACGGCAGTAACAAAAGCACTGATCAACCGAAAGGTAAACAAATACCGAAAGCTCAAAATGCACCTTTCTGTAGGTCAGAGTTGTGCATTTTGAGCTTTCGGTATTTGAAAAGAAATGGCGATTAGTAATAGATTATAGAAAAGTAAATGTAGCGACAATCAAACAAGTTTTTCCACTGGCTAGGATAGATGAGATATTGGATCAGTTAGGCAGTGGTAGATATTTTTCGACGTTAGACTTGGCAAGTCTGTACCACGAAGTCCTAATAGATAAGGCGGACAAGGCAAATACCGCATTTAGTTTAGTTGCAGAACATTTTAAGTTTAACCGAATGCATATCGGCTTAGCAGGAGCCTCAGCGACGTTTCAACGTCTTATGAATTATATTCTAACAGGACCACAGGGAATGAATTATTTCATTTACCTAGACGACATAGTCGCATAGTGTTGCATATACACATACCTGGGGCCGCATGACCATAGGTTAGCTAAAGTTTTCGAGGTTATGAGGGAAAATAATTTAAAATTAAATATTAGCAAGTGCCAGAGTCCTTGCAAATGGTAATATGTCTTCATTTTTACCGGTTCGTTCGGGCGTCCCTCAGGGATCGATTTTGTGCCCCTTTCTATTCTAGTTATATATGAACGACATATCGCAAGTTTTTGAAAATAGCTTCCTACATATGTATGTATGCTGATGACTTTCATCTGATTTTCAGTTGCCCGATGTTTACGATGGTCAGCAATAAAATAAATTAAATTAAATTTCCAGGAAAAGTGCCCTTTTATACGACGAGAGGTCGTATATTTAGGGCACAAGTGTTCAGAACATGGAGCACTTCCGGATCCTAGCAAAGTGGAGTGCGTCAAAAATATTCCAACTTCTAAAAACAAAAGTTAGAAGCCTTTCTAGGTGTTGTAAATTATTATAGGAAATTCATACCAAGCACCGCAAAGATAGCCCTTCCCATTAACAAACTGTTAATAAAAAGACGCTAAGTTCGTCTGGACAGAAGACTGCCAGAGAGCGTTTGAACTGTTAAAAGATTCAATCATGTCTTCCAGTCTTACTATAGCCAGACTTTTCAAGGGAATTTCAAATAGGCGAGGATATACCAATAGCTTTCGCTAGCCGAGCGCTGAACGACACGGAAAAAAGATACTCAACAATAGAAAAAGAATTCTCAGCAATAGTTTGGGCTACAAAAAATTTTATCTCTTAGGCAGACATTTTAAAATTTTTACTGACCACCAGCCATTGAAGGGGATAGCTAATTTAAAAGACCAAACTTCAAGACTACCAAGATTCACACACAAATTGTTAGAGTATGTCTTCGAAATCATATATAAGCCAGACAAGAAAAACTTAAATGCAGACGCGCTAAGTAGAATTCCTCAGGAAAAACACAAAACAAAAGGAGCAGTACAAACACGGTCAAAAACAAAAACAGCTAACCAAGGCCAACATCAAGGAACAGCCGTTGAAGTCGATAAAGATGATGAGGAACCGGAAACGGAACAAATAACACAGCAACAATGCTGTCCGACCCAAAACATATAGAAACAGTGATTAAGGACTTTCACAATTCACCACTGGGAGGATATCAGGGTGCAGTGAAAACGTATTTAAGAATCCGGAAACAATTTAGATGGCCAGGAATGCAAAAACAAATAAAAGAATTCATCAAAAACTGTCCAAAGTGCCAAGCGAACAAAAGTTCGAAATTGACAAAAATGTCCATGAGGCCATTCGGCAAAGTTTACATGGATATAGTAGGTATTCTACCAGAAACTGTGTCTGGTAATAAGTACATCTTAACGTTTCAAGATGACTTTTCGAAGTTTATGGCATGTACAGCTATTCCAGACGCGGAAGCAAGTGCTGTTGCCAGAGCCTTTTATGACGAAGTAATTACGCCTTACGGAATTCCGAGAACTCTAATTACTGACAACGGAACTAATTTCATTTCGAAATTGTTCTCAGATACATGCAAGTTGTTAGGTATTAAAAAATTACACATAACCCCATACCATCCGCAAGCTAATGGCTCATTAGAGAGAAGCCACAGACCTTTAGCGGAATATTTGCGGAATTTTGCTAAAGAAGACGGGTCGAATTGGGGTCAATGGTTAACTGCAGCTATGCATGTGCATAACCACACACCCCACATTACGACTAAGCAAACACCGTTTCGCACGCTATTTGGCTTCGATAGAGATGCCGACTAACTTAAAAAGAAAGTGTAGTCCGGTATATAATGCCGAAGACCCGAATAAAATTTTGAAATTTCAAATACAAAGATCTCACGAAATAGTGAGAAAGAATCAGGATTTAGCGAAACAGGTAGCTAAGATATCCACTATGATAATAAATCAAATTTAGTTGAATTTAAAATAGGAGATAGCGTATTAATTAAGAATCAAACTAGGAAAAATAAGTTTTCTCTAATATGGATAGGGCCATATAAGGTAGTAGAGATTAAAAGTCCAATTACTACAGTTTTAAATATTAAGGGAAGGGACAAGCCCTTCCACAATAACTTACTTAAGTTATGTACGTATATAATAGCAATTAAGAGGAAAATAGGATTACCTAGATAATTATGTAGGTAATCACTAAAATGACTTAAACACAAAAACATAGAAATAATCAGAAAGTTAAATTGAATTAATCACAATAGCCACCTTATAGAGTAGGATAGATATAGAATAGGATTGATAGGATATATTACATGATAGTATGAAATTAACATTTTTAAGTTTATTACTAATAAGTTTAAAATTCACTTCAATTAGATATTTGAATTGTATATAATTATTAATTAATTGTATATATATATTCAGATCTATTAAGATGCAGGAAAGAGCGTTTATATCATTACATTTGCTTGGAACTCTGAAAAATTTATTATAGACCATCATAAGCAAATATAAGTTGAAAATTCATCGAAGGACCAACAGTAGCCACCTCGATGGCGGGATACACCCAACCCATTGCTTGTCCTTCGAAACCTAAAATTTAAATGTAATGAAATATTCACAAGAAAGAAAGTCAAAACCACGTTTCAATAGTCAAACAATTGGTTAAAATATAACAACGTAGAAATATGAAATTACGTGAAATTAATATTAATAATACACGGTAAGTAGCTGTTCCCTTTTAAGTTATCAGCCAATATGATTTAGCATTTGGAAATATTATATTAATAAATGCACATGTAAAAATATGCCTGAATAGTTAGTTCATGCATATGACATACACACCTAGACTATATACATATTCGCGCATATGCCTATATTCAAATAAGGCAATAAGATTTTAAAAAAAGAGAAATACATAAATAGATTATATTACCAAAAGTAATTACAAACTAGATAAAGTGTTAACTTCGGCCTGGCCGAAGTTCATAAGCCCTACACACGTTCACTTAAAAATCAGGCGTGGCAATGGTCTAATTTTTTTCCTTTTCAATCTCAAATAGCCTGTGATGACAGAGAATATTCTAGCCAAATTTGATGAAAAAATCTCTATTCGTTCTCCTGTAATCGAATTTTTTTTATTAGTGGGCGGACCACGCCCGTTAGTCTTTTTTGGTCAGAGACAGTGTACTCCTGGACAAAATGTCAGGCGCAAATTCTTTCCACAAGCTGAGAAATTGAGCTATAAGCATGGATGAATTTTGCCCCTTTTCAATACCAATGAGTTTCTACGAGTATTTATAGACAATATTCCTGCCAAGTTTGATGAAGATATCTCTTGTATATTCATTCTCTTTTAATCGTGATTTCCACAGACAGACAGGGCTAAATCGACACACGGTCACGCTGATCAGGAATATATATACTTTTCTATACCTGTCACGCCTCCTTTAATGCGTTACACACGGAAGCAGTAAGTGAATATACCCTCATAACTTCGTGTGTAGGGTATAATAACATAATGGAAAAACACATATAATGCAAACGAATTAATTAAATTAACTAAAGGTACATTATGCGATTAACGCAAGCACTGCAATGCTTCTACAAGTAATCCTCTTCCGCAAATTCTACAAGCGGAAAGCAGTGCCAGTTTTAAGCAATTAATGAAAAAAAACAAAGGTGAATAACTTTTAAATAAACAAAACAAAAAGGAAAATAAAATAGAGAAATAAGGAAAACATTGTTATATATACATATATCTATATATATAAAAATGAAAGGCCTGACTGGCTTCCCATCAACGCACAGGCTAAACCCTTGGACCTAGAACGGTGAAATTTTGCACATAGGTTTCTTTTATGATGTATACGTCGAATAAGAAAGGATTTTTCGAAATGTTACTTCTAAGGATCTCAAAAAGGACATACACAGAATTTTTTCTTTGCACAGGCTAAACCCTTAGATCTAAAAAGTTGAAATTTTGCACGGAGGTTTTTTTTATGATGTATACAAGGGAGAAGAAAGGATTTTTCGGAAGTTTTACTTCTAAGGACTTCAAAAAGGATAAACACATAACTCTTTTGTTAGCCATCAAATATGGATTTTATTTTTTCACGAAAACATCCTGCGTATAAATGCCTAGAAACCATTTTCAGGATTTTTCAAAATTCATCTTCTAAAGGTCCAAAAAAGGACATCATTTTGTAAAAGTACACCCAACCACAAAATAAAATAAAACGAAGCATGAATATTTTGTACAGAGGTTTCTTTTATGATATATACAAGGAAAAGAAAGGATTTTTCGGAAGTTTTACTTCTAAGGACTTCAAAAAGGACAAACACACAACTCTTTTGTTAGCCATGAAATATGGATTTTATTTTTTAACGAAAACATCCCGCGTATTAATGCCTAAAAACCATTTTCAGGATTTTTCAAAATTCATCCTCCAAAGGTCCAAAAAAGGACATCATTTGGTAAAAACCAAATGATACACCCAATCACATAATAAAATAAAACGAAGCACGTTATGAGTTTTTGTCATGTACCAAAGAATATATGTATTACAATATATTATTACAATATTCAAAACAGTTTGTTTGTTCAAAACAGTTAATAGTTTGGGATGAAAGAAATGGCACATAAAAGCAGCTTCTAAGCACTCTAAAAGATATTACAGTGAACGATGACATGATGGCTGGACTCACTGTACTATTAGCTGGAGACTTTCGCCAGACTCCGTCTATAGTGCCGAGTGGAACTTGGGCTGACGAAGTTCAGGCATCAAATCTTTGGCCCTTAATATAAAAACTGCACCTTAAGAAAAACATGCGGGTGCATTTAAAGGGAGATGTTTTCGCTGACCAATTCTCCAAACTACTCCTGCAAATAGGAAACGGAGAATATCCGGAAACTGATGGCAAAATTCAAATTCAACCAAATCTTGCCTCAGTTGTATCGACCGTTAACGAGCTAATAGAACGAATATATCTGGATATCCAAAACACCATAAAACAACAGAGTGGTTGGGGGAACGTGCGATTCTTACACCTAAGAACGATCAGGCATCAACCATTAATGACACATTGCTGAAGTCATTTGAAGAAACATAATATCTGTACAAATCGGTGGACACAGTATTGCACATAGATAACGCTATACACTATCCTGTGGAGTTCATAAATACACTTAACCCACCTGGTCTACCGTCTCACAAACTTAACTAATAATAATAATAGAAGGAATAATAGAAGGAATTATAATAATAATAGAAGGAATTTATCTTACACAAGACTGCTTTTCACATGGGCAGTTTTACGTCGCCTGTTCGAGAGTTAGCTCACCTACCAGTTTGGTTGTGCTAGCAACTGATAGCAAAAACTCTAATTTAGTGTATAAAGAGGTACTTTAATTAAAACTAAACAACAAGAAGATTAAACAAAATATTTCTAATACTGTACAATAAAAAATTTTAAAATTAAAATAAACACATAAAAAAACATATATAAAAACATACCAAATTAAAAATACAATGTAGTATGTATTAAAAAATAATATTTTATTTCTCGAGCAACGCCGGGTAGTTAAGCTAGTATACATATATATTAGGGTGTCCCTTATTTTTCAAAGGAATATATTTTACAACGCATAGAGTCTAAATTTTTTTATTGTTCCCCAAAACTCTAGAAAATATTTTGTTTACGTTATTTGGTGCAGTGCAACCCGTGCCGACATAAGCGGAAACATGTTCAAACAAGTTGCGTTATAGCTGCAACGCGTGCCCACTGTTATTGTCGGCTTGTCGGGTAATTAACGCGGATTGTTTTGTGTATCGAAGATGTCAGTGGAACTAAGAAGCAATAAAAAAAGTATTTTCTTGGTTGGTGAGCTAAGTCACAAAATAACGGGTGCAAAATTACCGTCTAATCGTCAAGTTCTCGCAGTTCTATTTTTTAATATACGCGAAGTTTAATTGACTGTAAGTGAGAGCGCAAATCTTGTCATTAGGGAGTGCATTATATTCTGGTAAAAAGCTAGAATACCTACAAGAGCTGTTCCTAATTGAGTTAAGAAGCTCGTGGATTTTTATCATGTCTGGCGAGACCTGCAAAGAAATTGCAAGAAGACACAGGATTTTCATAGGCGCCGCGAGGAGGAGTTTCAACAGGATTTGGATAATTTATTCGATGTCGCACACGCAAATGCTCTCGAAAAAATTAAAATAAACGAAAATAAAGTGTTCTTACAAAAACAGAGAGAGCCAGGCCGCCCGGGTACTTAGGGGGTATAGACAAAAAGCTAGCTGAAATGGAAGAAAGGGCAAGGCTAAGAAGAGTAGTAGAAGAAAAAAAAAGATTAAAGCAAATGCCTTTAGAGAACTTAATAACATCTGTTAGTTCACACAGCTATACAACATCTCAAGAATTGCAAGAACAATCTACAAGCTCTGAAGAAAGTCTGGAAGACCCCTTGCCTGGCACATCGATGCACTGATTTTGTCAAACAACATCTCTGTGACGCAATCATTAATGACTTGGTGACGTTTTTTAACAACGAACTAGAAAACTCGATTGTACGCGACGATTATAGAGAACTCATCGAACTCGCTATTATTTTTTTGGGAGGTGATTACGAAAATAAAATTAAAATCTGACCTCCAAGCGCAATGCACCAAGCGCGATGGATGGCAAAATCTATTTACTCCATGAAAATATGTTTGCTGCAATCTCAGTTTAAAATGAACGTTAAAGACAAACAAGCTTTACAAGAAGTTTGTTTATTTATTGTGGCAGTTTATATGAAGCCCTGGCTTGGATGCAGTTTGGCGGTAAAAGCACCGAAACAGTTGACCAACTAATTTCCATAGCAGCTTAACGCAAATTTAGTCAACACTTATGGTATTTAACGGAGGAAAAAGTTGTCCTATCTATTTTTGAGTGATTTCGTGACTAAAAAGAGCAATGATTTATTTTCACGTTTAAAAATTGATAGCAGTTTCTATTACGCTGTGTGCAAGAACATAGAAAGATGTATCCAAATGGTAAGAAATAAACTTTAAAAAGGAAGTATCCCAAGTTCTAATGTATTTTTTCTTTTGAATAATTAAAGAAAGGCATTACCTATATTTGTGTTTTCATCACTCTGTACCTAACTTATAAATATTTGCGATGATCTGCTCACATATTAATAAATGGCCAAAAACAGCTATTTTCTAAAACTGTGTACCCTGCCGGCACGTTTTAAAATAAACGTACCAAGTTGAAATTTTGTATTTGCGTAAAGATTAACATAATAAACAGATTTAGAGGGTATGCGTTTTGATAATTAAAAAAAAATAAATTTCGCCCATATAAGGGACACCCTAATATATATATATATGTATATGTATGTATATATACAGATTCAAATACATAATTAAAATTTAAATTAAATATATAAATAATCTTAATATATAACCAGTAAGAAAGCTATATTTGGCCTGGCCGAATCTTAGATACCCTACACCTAAAAGTTTTTAGGAATTTTTAGGAATTTTAGGAATTAAGGTTTTATACCAATGCATTTTTTTATAAATTGATTCTATATTTATATGAGAATATTTATACAAAATTTCATATTAATTGATAACAAATCATACAATTACAGACTTATATAAGGATTTATGTAGGACGATTGTGCCATATTACCCTTCCGCCCATGTAACATAAAAGTATGCGCGCCACGCCCATTTTCTGCAACGTAAAATATAATAATATCGCTCGATATTGAAATTTTAGTATCATATCTTAAAAACTAGAAGAAATATGTGGTTATAAGGATTGCTATCTTATAATCACATTTAATGACAGACGGGTATAAATAGTAGGCGTGGTCGTCACCTATTTTCAAAATAAAATAACTAGCTAAGCCGTTGCGTCCTATATCCCTAAGTCAACCTCTTCAGCTGATCAACCTACTGAACCCAGCCTCGTCTGGTGATACAATCCTTTCTAGTTTATTGAGGTTCCTCGATCTCTTCTGATGCAATATAGGTAGCGAACAAGAATCGATAGGAAAAAGACAGAAAACAAAAACGCGTAAAAACTAAACAGCGGATGTGTAGCTCCTAGGAACAAAATGAGAATACTAGAAAGCGTGCACAATTTGCAGAAAGAGAAACAAGCAATGATTAAGAAAGTGGACGGAAAAAGTGGCGCAATTAAGCACACTTATACATGCACGCATATTGCTTACAAAGCCTTGCAAAAGAACAACATACGCATGTGAAGGAAAACAACCGCGCTGCCAACGAAAAAATGTGGCACGATTATGAACAGGGGTAGTGGAAGGACAAGGGAAGGAAAAGGAAATGGCAACGGGTACGAAAGGTTAGGTTTGCAAAAAACTAGGAAAATTAAAGTAGGAATAAAAAAATCTCTAATAATTTTTCTCAAAATAATTGTTCTCTCAATTTCCTGTAAAAAACTCTATGTCTCAATCATTATATTATAAAATAATCTACTGATGAGTCCAATTTTAGGCGTTGGACGAAAAACTTTTCTGGATTCCGCCTAATAATGTAAGCCGCTTCGGCATAATGCTCGACAGATAATCTATTAAGAGGATAGCCCTTAAGCCTTTTTTAACCATTTTCTGGGAAAAACAAAAAAAATTTTTCATATTAAAAACCCTTTAGTTCCCAATGTTACATATATGGAACATCAGGTAAAAAACCATTCTGAGAAAAACAATAATTGATTTTATTGCCTGCAATTAATGGATTAATATTTTTTACACTTACCTCTTTTATGATTTGTAACAACGGCATGATTTCAATAAACACAGGTATCAATATTAACACTTTAAAAAAAGGCACTTAAAGAACAATTGTAAACCTTTTTTGGACACTTTTTGAAAACAATTCGGTGTACACGACATGAACGCTAGGCGCAAAGTGATGATGGGATATTCAAAAGGATGTATTTATATGAAATTTCTGCAAATTGTTTCAACGATATTGTGCAAGATTTTTGAACTATTTAAGCTAGAACTTGGAAAACAGATATGTAACGCTGGGAATGAAAGGGTTAAGGAGCCTCTTGGTTGATTGTATGCAGCATTATTTTGATTTTTAATGATAACAAATTTAGTTTTGTTCGTTTTGTCTTTGTGTTGGTTCTTGATTTTTGTTTTGTTTGTTTCACTTGACTGCTGTTGTACCTCCTTCTATAGGGTCTTCTGATATCTCTGTTGTCCTTTGGACAGCAAGTAAAACTCCTGGTCGTTGATTTTCTATTCTATGATTTTTATTTATTATTATATTTTATTCCCTACTGTTATAACTACACTTGTCGTTATTTACACTTATGATTAGTTACACTTTAATTAAACTAACAATACGCGACTTTATACGCGGGACTCTTGACTTCTTCGTACGGATTTTACTACAAGACTGCTTAACTTTCACTCCCTCTTTCAATCCGAAAGATGGGTTTATATCTCTTCTGAGATTCGTTGTTGGCCAGAATCATTTCCGCATCGTTTTGCAATTCTCTCAAGAATTAATTTTGACACTCAAAGCAAATTTGGAATGCGATCAAGTTCGGCTTTTATCTGGGCCACAGTGGTGTGTGATTCACCTGTACTTACGAGCTTCACAATTGAAGTGTAGCCTAGAAGTATGTGTTACCCCACGTTAAGCATTGTTACCTACTAGGCCGAAAGGTATGTGGTGATAATCAACGTTAAGCAGAGCAATGATTCTGACCTACAGCATCCCTCCACCCTAGGGGAAGAAAAATTTAGTATCGTAAAACGATATTAAATTTTTCTTGTACATTTTTGTTGAATTGTGCGTGGGCGTATTCTTATTATGGCTTTACTTAGTGTATACTTATGTATGTTTGTGGTTTTCTTTCTTTGTGAATATCTTATGTGTCATGTCAATAATGATTAATTATTAGTAAGAATTACAATAATTACAATACAATTAATTGTTAACCATAATTACAATAGAAACAATTACAATAATAATACAATAATACAAGTGGTAACTGCACTTCTTCGGTGTCGTCTGTTTGTAGGCTGATGATGATTTGATGTTGGTGTTGACCTTGACGTAGCTGTTGATGTTTTTGTTAATGTCACTGTTGATGTTACTGTTGACGTTGTTGTTGATGTACACCCCGTTGAATTGATGTCTTCTTCTCGGTGTGTTGTGGGAATTTTGTTGCTGCTGGGTAGCTGGCGTGATTGTTGCTGTGTTGTAGTCACTATACTCGGAACGGCCGTTGTTAGCTATCGACCTTAGTTCCCGTTGTTCTCCTGGTACTATTCGGTTGTTCGTTGGTTATAGTGTCGGTTGTCCCACAATTGGGATCAATTGTTGTTTGCTTGAACTGTAGTGGATGGTTGAGATGTTTCCGGAATCATCGTTTTAACGTCTTGCTTCATCGTCTTCAATATCTTTGCTTGTAGCTAGTGGTGATGCGTTTTTAGATCGCTGCCACTTGAGGTAATGTTGTAGACGTCATAAAACCGTAAATTTCAAAATGTCGCCGTAAATTCAACTGGCGAACATCTGGCTGCATTAGTGGCTTGTCTACTTGCTGCTATTGGGTCGTGATTTTGCTGTCGCATACGCGTGACGTAACTTCCGCTTAAACGTGGACTTCCGCTTAAAAGGCAAGCAGTTCACTCGCAGGCATTAATTGCAAAGCTGTCATCACTGAATATGTTGCCGTACTATGGACTCATAATACTGACGATTGCCTATTTTTCTTCAGCGACTATCTTCTGGTTATGTTGTTAGACCTCTTGGAAGGTAATTTCGTGTTTGTTGTCGACTGTTGTTGCCTTGTTGTATTGGTTTGCTTGTTTGCAACTATTTCATCTTTGGTTGCGATGGTTGTTGTCGCTACGCTGATCAGCTGTTCCAGCTACCCTTTCCCCTTCGAGTTGGCTGGGCGCTTATCGTCGCCCTGTTGTCGACATGTTGTGGTGTGATGTTGCACTTTCGCTGTTGTGATGGGTGTACATCGGCATTCAGGTCAGCTTCTCTGCATGCTGGATTCTTCTTTTAAACGTTATTACAAGTACTATTAATTTTTATCTATATTCTTTTTCCCTCTTTTACAATATATTCTTATTTAATTTGTTCGCAATTATACAGATTTGAAGTCATTTTCGTAGCTTGCATTATATTAATTTAGGAATATTAAGTATTTAACAATATTTTATCTTCATTGAATTCCCTTACATAATTTCTAATATTTATTTAACTCAACACAACCGACGTTATTCTAGTTGAATATGATTTGTTACGTTATAAATATATATCTAAAAAAAATTTTTGTACAAGTATCTTAATATATTCCGTTTTTACTTTAATATTTAGGATTTTAAGTACAATTCTCTTCCTAATTTTATTATAATTATATTCTTTGTTCCTTTTAATTTTCTTATTTCTTTTCTTTTCTTATGCCTTTTTTTCATTATTTAACTGTACATACATATTTGCTTCTAAATTAAATTAAGTTTAAAATATTATTAGTTGTACTGTAAGTGTTTCTATTTCTTTATATATTTTCATATGTTTACATATGTATGTATGTATATAACGTAGGTATATAATAATTTTTTGTCTTACTTCTTTTTCTCATTGTTTTGATTATTTTTGAATTTGTTCATTATTGTTCTGTGTGTGTTTTTTTTTTTTTTTTTTTTTTTTTCCCGTGTTGTTTTAAACTGACGCTGCATTGTGCTCGCGTTCAGTTGTTCTACTTTTACACCTGCTTTTGCGCTAATCGCTCAATTCTTGCTTATGTTTTGTTTGTTGTTACCGCGAATTCGTTAATATTTTACATTGAATATTTATGTACTACATTTTATATGATATATTTATATTTTCGTAAGAATATTTATAAGAAACAAAGATCTTTCTTATTTTAGATTTATTTACATTTTCTATTGCAACGATTGCAACCAGATATAGTTATCATGTGTAAATTATGGTTATGCATAAACTAACTCCTTATGCATAAATTTCATGTGCATTTATTCCTATAATAAATGCAAATGCAATAGTAATGGCTGTTTATTTAAAACGGAAACAGTTACTTTTCACATACCGTATATTAGCAATTCAAGTAACTAAAATCTAAAAAGTTCAATTCCAAATTTACAAAAGAAATAACTCAAATATTAAGTACGAAGTTATTTTATCACTATATAAGTTTTCTTTTCTTATAGTTTTACGCTTAAATAAACAAATTGTTGCTTATTGAAACGTTATTCTGATTTTCTTTGTGACCTTCGTTTTGAAATTTGTTGCATTTCACTCGTTATTCAAACGTAAGATTGAAATCAATTTAAAATTAATAGTAGTAAATTATTAGTAATAAACTTAAAAATGTTATTTTCATATTATCCTATAATAAATCCTATCAAGCCTATTTTATATATATTTATTCTATCCTGCTCCTAATAAGGTGCCTATTGTGATTAATTTACTTTAATTTATGACTACTTTATTTAATTTACCCCTAAACCTATTTTCTTAGTTTAAGTGATTCTGATTCCTATATAATTATCTAGTTAATTCTATTTTCCTATTTAATTGCTGCTATATAACTTAAGTAAGTTATTGTGGAATGGCTTTTCCTTTCCCTTAATATTTAACACTGTCGTAATTGGACTTTTAATTCCTACAACTTTATATGGCCCTATCCATATGGGAGAAAACTTATTTTTCCTAGTTTGATTCTTAATTAGTACATTATCTCCTACTTTAAATTCTACTAAATTTAGTTTGTTATCGTACTGCCTTTTAGCTACCTGTTTCGCTATATCCTGATTCTTTCTCACGATTTCGTGAGCCCTTTGTATTTGAAATTTCAACACTTTATTTGGATCTTCGGCATTATATACCGGACTACACTTCCTTTTTAGGTTAGTCGGCATTTCTGTATCGAATCCAAACAATGTACGGAATGGTGTTTGCTTGGTCGTAATGTGGGGTGTGTGGTTATGAACATGCATAGCTGCAGTTAACCATTGATCCCAATTCGACCCGTCTTCTTTTGCAAAACTCCGCAAGTATTCCGCTAACGGTCTGTGGCTTCTCTCTAATGAGCCATTAGCTTGTGGATGGTAAGGCGTTATGTGTAATTTCTTAATGCCTAATAATTTACATGTATCTGAGAATAATTTTGAAATTAAGTTTGTTCCGTTATCTGTAATTAAAATTCGCGGAATCCCGTAACGCGTAATTACTTCGTCGTAGAACGCCCTGGCAACCGTACTTGCTTCCGCGTCTGGGATAGCTGTACATGCCATAAATTTTGAAAAATCATCTTGAAATGTTAAAATATATTTGTTACCGGATACGGTTTCTGGTAGAATACCTACTATATCCATGTAAACTTTGTCGAATGGCCGCATTGGTGTATCTGTTAGCACCATGGGCATTTTTGTCAATTTCGAACTTTTGTTCACTTGGCACTTTGGACAGTTTCTGATGAAATCTTTTATTTGTTTTTGCATTCCTGGCCATCTGAATTGTTTCCGGATTCTTAAATACGTTTTCACCGCACCCTGATGTCCTCCCAGTGGTGAATTGTGAAAATCTTTAATCACTGTTTCTATTTGTTTCGGGTCGGACAGCAATGTTGCTGTGTTATTTTTTCCGTTTCCTGGTTCCTCATCATCTTTTTCTATTTCTACGGGTGTTCCTTGTTGTTGGTCATGGTTACCTGTTTTTGCTTTTGACCGTGTTTGTACGGCTCCTATTGTTTTGCGGTTTTCTTGAGGAATTCTGCTCAGTGCGTCTGCGTTTAGGTTTTTCTTGCCTGGCTTATATAAGATTTCAAAATCGTATTCTGACAATTTGTGTCTAAACCTTGCCAGTCTTGAGGTTTGGTCCTTTAAATTGGCTATTCCCTTTAGTGGTTGATGGTCAGTAAAAATTTTGAAATGTCTCCCTAAGAGATATGCTCTGAAGTTTTTTGTTGCCCAAACTATCGCCAAGAATTCCTTCTCTATTGTTGAATATCTCTTTTCTGTGTCGCTCAGCGCTCGGCTAGCGAAAGCTATTGGTCTATCTTCGCCTACTTCTCCTTGCGAAAGTACTGCGCCTAACGCTTCGTTTCTTGCGTCGGTCGTTAACAGAAATTCTTTTGAAAAATCTGGATATGCCAACACTGGCGGTGACATGACTGCTTCTTTTAGTCGTTCAAATGCTTGCTGGCAGTCTTCTGTCCAGATAAATTTTGCGTCCTTCCGTAGTAATTTGTTAATTGGCAGCGCTATCTTAGCTGTGTTTTCAATAAATTTCCTGTAGTAATTTATCAGTCCAAGAAATGCTTGTACTTCTTTTCTGTTTCTTGGTACTCCTATGTTTTTCACACATTCTACCTTGTAGGGATCTGGTAAAGCACCATTTTCCGAGCATTTGTGCCCTAAATAAACTATTTCCTTTCTCAAAAATTTGCATTTCTCTGTATTCAGTTTTAAATTATGTTCGCGTAATTTCTGTAATACTGCACATAACCTTTGTTTGTGTTGTTTCAGATTTCTACCGTATATCACTATGTCATCTAAATAAACAAAACAGTCTATTCCTTGTAGACCTGTAAGGATATGATTCATTATCCTTTGGAATGTTGCTGGGGCACCTGTTAGCCCAAATGGCATTCGATTGAATTCGAAGTGCCCTAGTCCTGTACTGAACGCTGTTTTTTCCTTATCCCTGCCGTCGATTAAAACTTGGTGATATCCACTTGCCAAATCTAGCATTGTAAAATATCTGCTATGGCCTAATTGCTCTAAAATTTCGTCGATGCGCGGAATTGGAAAAACTTGTTTGATTGTGGCTTCATTGAGTTTTCTGTAATCTATTACGAGTCTCCACTTTTTCTCGCCGTCCTTGCCAATTTTCTTGGGCACTAAAAGTAACGGTGAGTTCCACGGTGATGTGTTATGTGTGATTATGCCATCATCTAAAAGTTTGTTCACTTGTTTATTTATTTCCTCCCTATGTATTTGAGGTAATCTGTATTGTTTTCTATTTATGGGCGGCTGATCTGCGCCTGTTGGAATTTCGTGTTTCAATACACTTGTAAACGAGAGTTCGTCTCCGTCTAACAGAAAGACGTCATGAAAAGATTTTACTATTTCCTCAATTGAATTCTTTTCTTCCATATTTAAATTTTCATCTAACTCAATTTCATTGAGCAATTCATTTATTCTTCTTTTGGCATCTATTTTGCCTATACTATTAATTGACTCAGTACTTTGTATTGTGTACTCGTCGAAGTTTGTGAATTTTGGTTTAAATTCGCTATCTATTTCGTAATCATACTCTGTTGTATTTAATATGGGAGCATAAACCGTATTATCTTCCACATTTACTAATGTGTCTGCTATATAGATTCCTGGATCTATTTCTTCTTTATGAATTACAACCTTATTACATTTCGTACGAAGTCTTAATGGTACTATCGTAATTGTTCTTGCATCAACTGGTATATAGTGTTGTTTGGTTTCCTCCTCTATCTGCTCGATAGCTTTTATCGGTAATTCTAAAATAACCTCTTTCTTTTCATTGAAGAGTGTTAAAATCTTTTCCATTGTATTTATAATGGAGTTGTTCCACAAATTATCTCTTCCTAATATGCCGTCTGCTGGTACTCCTTGTTTAAGTGACACAACGTTTAGCGTTAAACGTAAGGACTGTACCTCATTATGAGATATAGTAGTTGATCCTTCTGTGGTCACACAACCTCCAAATGCTCCGCTTAAGTCTTTCCTATTCGACTTGTCTATTATTGTGCTATCTTTTATCGCACACTTCTTTATCAGGCTTGTATCTGCCCCTGTATCTACCAGTAAAATGAGTTTTCCATTATTCGCCTCTGCGCAAGGTAATTCAATGAACACGTCATTTAGCTGGGTTTGAGTGCAGTTAGATACTCCTGTTTCTGTATTTCTATTGTTATTTGCTAACTTATTCATTGAGCACGGTATTTTTGGTTTTAGTTTTTGGTTTTTCCCTAACTTAATTGGCATTTCTGAATCAACTGCTTCTCCCAACGTATGATTTCTCTCCGTTACATTGTTTTCATTATTATCCGTATTCCTTAACTTGGTATTAATTTTTAAGTCTCTTTAAGTTGGTAACGTTTCAACAATCGCTTTCGATGTCGGACTTACGGTTACCACTTTATTCGTTAAAGTTGGTAACGTATCCACAACCGGTTCGGATGTATGAATTACTCTTACTCCTTCATTTGGCCTTAAGTTACTAATATTTTTGGGTCCCCAGATTATTGGCCTATTCTGGGCCCTTGGCAGTTTCCCGGACTATTACTTTGTAACGATTCCCTTTTCTTTTTTGCCTCGCAATTTTTTATCATATGTCCTGGTCTATTACACCAATGACATAACGTTTGGTTTGCTCTGTTCGGCTGATTCCTCTGCAATCCGTTGAGTGTAGTTGGGTTAGTGTTTATTGCCCGTTTTTGGTTCCCGTTCTGCTGGAATGGGTTTTGAGGCCAATTCTGCTGTGGTCGGTTTGTCTGCCAGTTTTGTTGGACTTGGTTTGACTGCCAATTCTGATGAGGTCGGTTCCATTGCTGATTTCCTTGACTTTGGTTGTTAGTCCTCTGATTCTTAGTGATGTACTCACTTCTGTTGTTGCCCTTGTTGTCACACCTCCAACTTGTCTCGTGTCCATATTTTAAACACTTCTGACAATATGGCGTGTTCTTGCGAGTCAAACAATCGTCTCTGGTATGACCTCGCTTGTTACAAAATGAGCAAATTACTCTATTCGCCGCTCCTTGTGTAGTATTTTGTACCGAAGTGGGTTGCCTGGCAATTTTTTCTCCTGAAGCTATGCCCTGACTTCCCTTTTGAGTTTGCTCTTGTTGTTTATACGGCATGGTGGCAGGACGCGGTGCATTCATATTAATGTTTAAGGGGTCTGTGTGGAGGAGACTACTGTTTTCTATGGTTTCGAGTGCCTCTATGGCTAATTCTACCATTTGTTCGAGGTTTTTCTTCGTAACATTGAGCATATAAATTCTCAATGCAGCGTTCTTTAATCCTGTTTTAAAGGATTTCTCTACGGCTCCTTCCACCATACTCAAGAGTGCCATATCACCGTTTCCATTATATTTCGTTCGCACTAACTCTACTGCCTGTGTTCGTAGGGTGGTTAGGCGTCTTGCAAACTGTCGTATATCTTCGTTAAGTAGCTGGCTACAGCTTTGGATACCTATTATCACTGAGTCTAAGGATACCGTTAGTAAATATGCATTTTTTATTGTGAGGTAGAATTCCTCGAGGTTATTGAAGCGTTGTGACCTCACTAAATCATAGGCATCCCCATGTAACCTCTGCTTAATGCAGTCTATGTAGTCCTGAATGTTGTCCGCACCTACATCTCTTGCGGCTAATTCGCACCCGTGTATGAATTTATACACTTCGCTGCGTAAGTCTGGCGAATGTGTTCCAGAAAAGAGCGGTACAAGCCTATTTGTAATTTTAGCTATCTCTCCTATACCCATTTTGATTTGTGCTGCCACTAATGGTTTAAATGTAGGAAATGAAACTGAATTATATTCCTTTGGACTGGGTATGGCTGGGGTAGGTTCCTTATGGTATAGTGATTGTTCGTGCGCTAGCTCTATTTCCTGTTGTAGGCGTCTATTTTCCTCTTTAAGTTCTTGTATTCTAGCATGCGCCTTTTCTAAGAATGCACAGTCCTCTCTTGATTTTTGTGCTGATTCCTGTTCTAGCGTTTTATTTAATGTTTCTTCTGTTAAACCCTTCTTCTCTAATAATTTCCTTAGTTGTTCGTTCTCGTCTTCTAAGGTCTTTAGTATGTTTTCCTGAAACTGTCTTTCCTTTACATAAGTATCGAACTTATTTTTTAACGCGTTGAATTCTGATAAACAGTCCCGTAAACTTTTATCTTTGTTTTCTATTATATTTTTTAAAAACACTAGCAATTCCTCTATTAATGCGTCTGCTTTTTCTACAGTTGATATTTCTCCTAGTGCGTCTATTTTAGTTTTTATCAACTCTAAATATTCTTTATTGGAAACGGTATTTTTTAAGATGTTCCAAACTTTTGTCACTAGTTCTCCTATCTGTCTCTTCAAATCCCTATGGTCCTTTTCTAATGCTAAATATGCTTGTTCTTGAAAAGATTCGGCCATTAATTCTCCTATACTTATTTTTCCAAGTATTTATTTTGGATATTTTTGGAAACAATTAACACTTTAATTGATTCTCTTCACGCAATTAACTTTTGCTTATTCAGCTTTAATACGGCTCATTGACACCTTTTTGGCTGAACACGTTCACGTAAACATTCGTACCTTCGTACGGTTATATATATTATTTTTATAATATGATATTACTTTTTTTTTTGTAATTCGAGCTTGTGGCTTAATTCTGTTCGCCCGGTGCCTGACGTACTTTTTGTTTTTGTTGCTTTGTTAGCGTTTTTCGCTGCCAGCTGCTGCTTGTAGTTTGGCAATTCTGGCCTTGCTTGAAGTTCAAGTTCAAGTTTATGACCTACTTCTTTTTGCAACTACTGCAGAATCGATTTCGTTTAATTCTTGCAGCTATTGCTGTTAGCCTGGTCGCTATGAATAATAAAATAAAAAAAATTAGGTATGCGTTTGGTGAATTCTTTTTATTTCCAAAGCTTAATATAACATAGTTTAATATTTTGTTTTCTAGATTTGTTTGTGTTAATATAACTCCAATTTTATTTCTTCATCACATTAAATTTGCTTTAAAGTAATACTTCTAAATTTACTTGTATAATTCTAATTATTGTTTCCAAAATTTAAGTCTGCAATTTTAGATGTATAATTTAAGAACAATTATGGTCTTCTTTCTTAAGATTTTTTAGGAATTTGTTGCATTTTTTGGTTGTAGCTCCTTTCAGTTTGCGTTCCTTAAATCTCTGCTGTAGTTGATTTATTTCCTCCCAAACTTCGTGTGTCCTGTCCCACGGGAATGGGTGATCTTCGTCTGTCACGAGTGCCTTCAAATAAGCTAGTCGCCTCTTATCCTTTACCAGCTTACCTCCGCGTCGCTGCTTCGGTTCCGTTCTTTCTTCTGGCTGCGGTATTGCTGTAGCGTTTTTTTCCTTTCGAATTTGCTGCCGCTTTCGGTATTCCTCGATTGTTAAACTCGCCGGTCCCTGCTTCTTTATCTCCGATGGGATGTACCTCGGAGGTTGCACCTTAGTGTCCTTCACGTTTTGTGGAATGTACTCCATTTGCTTGATGAATTTTTCCAGATATTTTTTCTTGTCTGTTAATTTTTGAAATTTCCATTTTTATTAGTGAGGAAATTTTTAGTCTGTTTTTTAAAATATTTTACTCTTTAAAATAAGATTAGTGAAATGTGCGATTTGCAATCCAATAAAATTACAAAATTATTCACCACATGTGCGACTTGGAATTCGGATTACTTAAATGTTAAAATTTATTTAACATGTGTCATCTGAAAACAGACGTCTATGGCACACCCGAAATTATACAACGAACTGTATACTCTACGCGTTTTGCTTTTGCCCTTTTTATTTTGCTGTTTCTAACTATGGTGAATTTATAAAAATACATGAACTCGTCATTTAACTCTCCTTTTCCTAAAACCCCTTTTGTTGTACGCAATTATAATTATCTACTACTTTTATTCATTACCCGTGAATCCTTTAATTTTTATTTTCTATCTCTTCTAATTTGATTTCAACGTGCATTTCACTGCAATTTTTTTTTTTTTTTTTAAATAGTAAAAATTCAAATTCCTCATAACTTATTTGACTTTATCGTCTTGCGCTTTACAATTTCTCGATAAGCGAAAATGTTCGAAAAATGTGAATTTTCCTTTCTAAAAACGTTTTATTTTGTCCCTATCAAATAAAATGACTTTCCGAGTGAAAATGGGTCGACCTCAGCAAAGGTTTTGTCCAGCTAATGCTATTGGACAGATAAGTTTGCCGTGCTTTTACGCTGGCATCCTTTTGATGTAACCCGATGAATTTTTAGCTGAAAGTTATTTTATGATTTATATAAAATTATAATATAATGTAGAATATATTAATAATATAAATATATAATATAATAATATAATAATATAAATTAGAATTAATTCTATCCTTTCCACTTTTTCTTTTACTAAGCTACTTATTTTTTCCTTATTTCACTTTTTTAAAACTTGATTTGCTTTCAACTTTTAACTTTGACTTTTTATCTATAACTTGCTAACTGCTACATTTCACTTAAATGCTACAGAGTTGTTATTTTACTGTTCTAATTTTCTAAACTGCTATTCTTATTTGTACTTTTCGTATTTTATTTCTACTCACTTTTTCCCTTCGAGCGATCCTCGGCTCGAAAATCCGGCTGCGCCAATTGTTGTACCTCCTTCTATAGGGTCTTCTGATATCTCTGTTGTCCTTTGGACAGCAAGTACAACTCCTGGTCGTTGATTTTCTATTCTATGATTTTTATTTATTATTATATTTTATTCCCTACTGTTATAACTACACTTGTCGTTATTTACACTTATGATTAGTTACACTTTAATTAAACTAACAATACGCGACTTTATACGCGGGACTCTTTTACTACACGGGACGGATTTTACTACAAGACTGCTTAACTTTCACTCCCTCTTTCAATCCGAAAGATGGGTTTATATCTCTTCTGAGATTCGTTGTTGGCCAGAATCATTTCCGCATCGTTTTGCAATTCTCTCAAGAATTAATTTTGACACTCAAAGCAAATTTGGAATGCGACCCAGTTCGCGCGCTGTTCCACTTATTGGAATGCGATCAAGTTCTGCTTTTATCTAGGCCACAGTGGTGTGTGATTCACTTGTACTTTCGAGCTTCGCCATTAATAAAGAATGGCCTAGAAGTATGCATTATGTGCATTGTTAACTACTGGGCCGAAAAGTATGTGGTGATAGCAACGTTAAGCGTTGTTATTACCAGAGTAATGATTCTGACCTACAACACTGCCGAAAATTTAGATGTTAATTAAATCGTACGCGCTTTATGCAGTCACATGTATCTTTGTACATGCAACTTAATATATCAATGGCACATTTGTGTTGCGAGACTGTTACTTTTGCCTTGGTTTAACATGTTTATTTGCACTGTTGGTGGAATGCTGAGGTTTACAGCTTCTGTATTAATTCTGTTCTAATTGTAATTTACTAAATAGCTTTTGAATAAAAAAATTTCCCTAAACAAGAATACATTTCGACCACAGTTGACCAAAATTTTGCTAAGTGAAATATTTGTAAGGAAAAAGTTTCCTATAAAACCAGCGCTTCAAATTTAACTAGACATATGGAGAGAAGATATCCAACAGTTGCTTTACCAAGAACTACAAAAACATATATCGTGAGTTAATCAAACACTAACAAAGACGGTGAGTTGCATAGACCTACATACATTTCATTTCCAGACTACGCGCCTGCAGCATGCTCCGTCTGCAATAGAAAATGGAAGCAGTATTGAGCCCCAAGTACCAGTTGATAATGAAACTGATCTAAATGTTGGTCCCTCAACGTCGGCAAATTCACGGTTTGGCCAAACTACATCGCAACAAAGTATAACGACAATACTTGGTGCCCAAAGCTGTCGAAAAAGTGGAGAGACACATTAGACAAGCTCATTTTGAAACTTTTTTACGGCGATTATCAGCCATTCAGTATTGTAGAGGATGCTGGTTTCAAGGCATTCATTTATGCGCTTAATCCATCGTATGAACTTCCCAGCAGCAAGGCACACATTATCGGAAAATAAAAATACCAGCGCTTTTCGAAGAGTGTCGAATAAAAGTTAAGGAGTTCGTGTCGCAGGGTTTAGAATTTTACATTACCACTGATTGTTGGTTTTTAAGGGCTAACACAAGTTTTTTGGGGTAACAACGCATTTTATAAACAGTAACTTTGCTTTGCAGTCGGTTTTGTTAGAATGTTGCCCAGCAAATCATCCGCATACGTCGGACTATTTAGCAAATGAATTAAGCCGTGTAGTTAATGACTGGGGCATTATGGACAAAAATCTCTTTGCTGTATCCGACAATGCAGCAAATATAAAGAGCGCTATAACTAACAATTTCAAGTGGAAGCATTTTGGGTGCTTAGCGCATACTTTAAACCTTATAGTTAAAGCAGTTTTAAAACAAAACGACATTCGAATCTTGCTCGAGAAAGTCACGAAAATTGTGGCACATTTCGAAAGAAGTTCAGCATCAAATGAAGTTTTAATGCGCCGCCAACGGAATGTTTGTGGGGAAGCATTAAAACTATTACAGGATGTTGACACGAGGTGGAAATCAACATTGTTAATGGTGAAGAGATTTACACAGCTTCAGGATCGAATTAAAAGCTGTTTGGCTTTAATTGCAACTGAACTTCCTGCTTTAGCTGCGGTGGATTGGAAAGTTTTAAGCCATTTATCCATACTTTTAAAGCTATTTGAAGATGCCACAACTGCAATAAGTGCTGAAAACTCATGCACTGCAGCTTTAGTAATTCCTCTCGCGAATGGCTTATTAAATGTATACAAAAATTTATTGCAGCATAGCAATTTTTCAAACTGTATACAAAAAATGTTGCAAATTTTTTTTGTTCAATTAAGCGAGAGATTTGGCAATATATAACTCAACCAGTCATTGCAGTTTGCATAATTTCTTGATCCGAAGTTTAGAAACTGGTCGTTTTCTGATCAAATGTGTGCAGATAATGCAAAAACAAGTTGTATAAATGCAGTAGCAGCTTTAATTGAAGCTAAATGCTCGGCGTAGCAGGAGCCAACTCAACGAGATGTTCCAAATCTTCCATCTACCACCTCAAACAATTTGTCAATATGGAAATGTTTCGATAGTATGGTGTCAACGTTTAAGCCCATTGGACCAAAAAACTCTGGGGCGATTTTAGAAATACAACGATATTTTGAGGGTCACTATCAATTGTGGCACAAGAAAAGCTATGTGCTTTGGCGTCATCAGTGCCATGCGAAACAGTCGAAGCAGTCTGAACGACAACAAATTGCATGCGTTAGTATTTTTAAATACTAATAATAAATACAGTAATTAATGTCATATAAATGAAATAAATATTTATGTATTTTTGATTTCCCAAATATATCTCTTCTCTTCATTGCTTGTTATTTTCAATTTGTAACTGTCATTTCCGTAATCGTTCGTTTCTTGTACTATTGCACTATTGCATACTGTAGGTAGAAATGTAGCACGTTTTTCCGCACTCTTTTTATAGCGAATGCCTTGTCACGAGTCACGGCTGCTCCGGAAAAATCACGGAATCGTTCACCTCTATTCTGCACTGTCGTTTGCGTATTTATATGTTCTGCGGTGCTTGTTCTGGGTTTTAAAGTTTGTTCGTAAACAAGTTCTCGTTGTTCTTCGTTGCTATGTTTCTTGTGGCTGTTACTTTAGTTCGTCCACACAATCCCGTTGCTGTTGGTTGCTCCCCTTTCGTTTGATGGTGACTAGCTCGTAAACATGGTCCCGTTGTTCTTCGTTGCTATGTTTTTCTTGTTCTCAGCTCGTAAACCGGTTCAGGCTGTTCTGTGGTGAGTTTTCTCATCAATCAGGGTTTCCTCCTTGACGAACTTGTGTTGGTAGTATTGTTGTGCGGTAATTTTCGTCATTCGAAAATTGTCGTTACACATGTTCTACGGATTGTCGCTAAATAATACACTCAATTCTGTTTTTACACGGAAATTGGTTCCAGGAAAACCCGTGTTAAAAAAAAACGTGTAAAAAAAGACATTATTCGTATGCAAAATAGGCGATTGGTTCCTTATCTCTAAAACCTATTAAAATTAGTGAAAAACAAGGATTTTTTAAGAACAACTATTCAGGTTTATTTTATTAAATCACATATATAATGTGTTTTTACACAAGCATAGTTATTAAAGAAAAAAAATAGTTCAGAAAATATTAACACATTCTAGTTGCTGTCACAAATAAATTTGATTGTATGCACTAAAAGGGAATTCCCCTAAATTTGTGCTATTTACAATTGCTCTGACCAGTAAATTTGCTTGTATCCGCAAAAAGGGAATTCTCCCTAATTTCTGATATGAACATATTTCGCAAAAATTAAATTTAATAAAAAAAAATTTAAGCCAAACAATTTTGAATCGTGCTAAATGGAATAAATTCGTGTAAAAAAATTTAAAATTTGTTTATTTTCAAACCGTGTTATATCAAAACCGTGTAAAACACGACCATGTAAAAACAGAATTGAGTGTATTCAACTTACTAGTCCAAAATTATAGAAGGATTTAATTGATTTGCTGTGGTCATTTCGATTATATGCCTATGGTGTCACAGCGAATGTTAAGAAGATGTGCAATTAGAGCTATGTTGTAATGTACATTCGTGACACAAATCAATCACCTTTGCTTCAGTGTCGGCTCCAGTCAAGTAATCATCAACATAAAATCCCCCCAAAACTGCCTTAGAACCTAGAGGTCATTTCGAACCGTTGTCTATAGCACGTGCTCCTTTTATGAAGCGTGGTAATTAGCGGTGAGTGTTTCTTATTTGTATTCGACCGTCTCTGCCTCGTTCGTGTTCTATGTCTGTTGAACAGTTGTGCTGAGGCCATTCGCTGCTCTGAAAGAAAGCTCTTGGCTTCTGAAGAAAGGCTAGACCGTTCCACGACAATCCGCACGACACCAAATCAGGGATTGGAACGCCTCTCGAGATTAGATCGACCGGATTTAAACAGTTCAAAGTATTCAACTTAATTTTGCTTATACGATTAGCCACAAACTGCTTAAGAGTTCCCACTTCGCATTTTAGCCAGTATCGAATTTCGAATATGTTCAACAATTGTAAGAACCGCACTCCACAAATAGTCAGGCATTACTCAAGATTAGTTCAGGGACGTCGATATTAATCTTAAGATGGCATACGTACAAAGATAGGTTAACATTCATGATTGAATTCCTATGCCTATGAATTTAATTGATTGCCTATGATCCCGGATGTGGTTGGACTAAACGCTTTGTTCTGAGTATCACAGCACGACTATACGATTCAGATGGCTCCATTACATATAGAATCAATTCCACGTTTAGAGTTGCGTGCCGTCATTCTTCTGGCGGAACTACTGCAACGTATTCAATTAAGTTTTGAGACTGAACACAGGACGCGGTATGTTGGTCTAACTCCATGGTGGTTTTATACTGGCTAAAATGCGAAGGGGGTACTCTTAAGCAGTTTGTGGCTAATCGTATAAGCAAAATTAAGTTGAATACTTTAAACTGTTTAAATCCGGTCGATCTAATCTCGAGAGGCGTTCCGATCCCTGATTTGGTGTCGTGCGGATTGTCGTGGAACGGTCTAGCTGTTCAACAGACATAGAACACGAACGAGGCAGAGACGGTCGAATACAAATAAGAAACACTCACCGCTAATTACCACGCTTCATAAAAGGAAATCCTTTCAGATTCAGATTGTGGCAAGCGTGAATGCATTAGAGGTGCAACAGCAATCACCTTTGTATCGCTGCTCATCGATAGATGTGTTGACGCGTGTGACGGCGTTGGTAATAGATTTGGGCATAGTTGGGCATCCTTCGTGTGTTTGGTCTGCTGAAGAATGATGATTTAACAAATGATCAATGCAATCCGATCATTTTACCAGGGAAGAGACCGCTATTCTGGTTATTATCCCGTGACACACACCTCAGACTTCTATATTGTGTATTCGTCTGTATGGTGTCGAATGAGATTCATCTCGACTGGGTTCGGCTGATTACAAAGGCCTTTATAGTGGCGGACGTTGCGGTCATTGCGCTCATCTATGAAGTGACAATGGCACAAAGTTTTTGGGAGGCGAATGAGAATTAAGCTTAATTCTTCCAACATGGTGCGACTCGGATCTCTTTGATAAACTCTAAGCCCTTCAAACACAATGGCATTTTATCACTCCTTCGACACCGCATCAAGGTGGTCTTTGGGAAGCAATGGTTAAGGCTGCCAAGCACCATCTACGCCGTATAGTCGGATCACACTGCTTAACAGTAGAAGAACTACAAACCTTATTAGCAGAAATTGCAATATTGAACTCTCGCCCTCTGTGTACGCAATGTGCCGATCCTGACGATCTACAACCCTTAACTCCAGGACACCTCCTTATGGTCGAACCTCTAGTTCCAGCTCTTAGGGAGCAAGTGCCAATGAAAATTCCAGAGAACCATTTAAACTTCTGGCAGGAGTGTCAGCGGATGAGTCAAAGATTTTGAAACTTGGAGAGAGAGAGAGCTACTTGCACGAGTTACAACAGCGACCCAAATGGCATCAAATTCGGAGAGAAATTCAAAATATGCGACCTCATTGTTATTAAAAATGTCACCCCGCCAACCGTATAGAAAATTAGCAGAATTACTGATGTACATCCTGGAGTCGACGGGTTGATTCGTAACGTTTTAGTGGGTCATTAGGGTGGACCTTAGCTGTACTGGGCGAAAATTTTTTGCAGCATTCTTTTACGCCGCCCCCTAAAATTGTTCCATTGGATAAAGAAATAATTTCTGTAAAATATGAAGTTGATCGGATAACAGAAAGACGTGGCACATTGATATGAAACTTACAAAAAATACGAAATTTGTATCAACGAAAAGGAATGAAGCAAACATTTTTAATAATGGTTAAATGTTCTTCATATTCAAAAATATTCATAATATTAGTTGTTTATGATACTATTTTCTCTTATTACTTTCTTTAAGTTTTATTATGATTATTTTATGCAACCCTGTACACATGAAGTTTAAGTTCTTATTATGATTTTTTGCAACTCTGTATATGAAGTTTTTAAGCTGGTAGCATTGGTTTTTATGGCAAAAAGAATGTTGTACAAATATACTTGTTTAAGAAATTAAATGCTAAAAAACAAGGTGTGTTTCAATTTAAAACCGCATCAGCAAACACAAAATTTTTTTAGTAAATCATTGACAATAATCATTGGTCCAATCGAGCCAAATCAAGAGCATCAGCGACAGCAGTGTGCAGCGGAGCACCCGGACACAAAAAACAACATCAAGAGAACGTTAATACATTGCATAGATTAGCGTGCAGCAACAGCAACGACAGTGGTCAGCGGAGCACCCTGACACAAAAACAATAAGAAGGAGAGACATCAGTACAGTACACAGACAAGCGTGCAGCAACAGCAACGGCAGTGCCAGCGGAGCACCCTGACACAAAAACAACAACTAGAGAAGACATCAGTGTATCACACAGACTAGCGTGCAACGTGCGAAGCATACATAACCCAAAAATTAAGCAGCGAGTAGTCAATTTATGGCAGTAGGCAGATATTATTAGAGTGGACGTCAGTTAACGACATCTGTGGACTTTAATAAGCAAAGTCATAAAGATAAGTTAAAATTAATAAAGTAGCATTAATATAATCTATATCCATTGATCTAAGATATTCTTACAGAATTAAAATATTATTGGAAATTAATTAGTTATTGGTTATATCAATAGTACGACAGTACGACATAGGGTTTATTATAAGGTATTACGAATAATAGGAATTAAATTTGATTAAGAATAAAATGGAGCCATTAAAAGAAAGAGACAATCGCATAAAGGTTCGATCACGCGTTTGCAAACTTTTGTAAATAATAACACTAATGCATCGGTGGAAGAGTATAGGGTACGGCTTGATAAATTGGAGCTTATATTCAAGGAATATGAGTCTATTCAGGATGAAATCGACGCAAAATCAGAAAAGATAGAAGAAGAAGAATTATATCGCAGTGAGTTGGAGAGTTTATATTATTCACTTAAGGCGGTATTTGGTACGGTCACGTGAGGATGACACTGATCGAACAGTGATTGATGCAGGTTCGTCGAACAATAATTTATCAGCTGCTATACATACTCTGGTAGAACATCAATCTGCAATGAGCCAACTCATTGAACAAATGACAACAAATGGAACAAATTCGCCTAATTCCAACATCGGTTCGAGTAATCAATACCAAGAGCATGAAGTTCGGTTACCTCAAATCCAACTGCCAGAATTTGACGGAACATACACGAATTGGATTAGATTTAGAGACCTCTTTGAAACACTAATTCATACACGACAAAATTTAGCAGGTATCGAAAAATTTGAATATTTGCAATCAAAAAAAAAGGAGACGCTCTCTTTAATTAAACATTTAAAGCCTTCAAACGATAATTACTCAATAGCTTGGGAGATCTTGAAAAACAAATACGAAAATTCAGAACAAGTAAAAAAGTTTGCTAAACTAAAAAATTTGCTAAAAGCTCTCAAAAATTTTGAATTAATTTTTGAGCAACCAGCTATGAAATTATCCACTGTTGCAGAAGTCAAGCGTATTTATAATAGCAGCAACGAGGTCATCAACGCTCTGAAGGCATTAAATGAGCCAGTCGAGCAGTGGGATTCAATACTTCTCTTTCATGTTGAGAAAAAATTGGACAGTGAAACACATACACTCTGGTACAGAGAAAAGACATACAAAGAACAGCATACATTTAAATCATTGTTGGAATCTCTCGAAAGGCGTGTTTTCGAACTTGAAAATGTATCAAAACACAACACTGCAGCGACAATAAAACCTACAAAGACGTTTAATCAAAAGGGTTTCACAGGATGAAACCGAAATTAACAAGCATATGCGTCGGCTATACAGTCATGTCCAATTTGCACAGAAAATCATTTCTTGTACAATTGCAACGAATTTAACAGACTTGACGTTGACGGTCGGTAGAAGGTTTTACGCAACAACAACATATGCTTTAATTGCCTGCACACTGGTCATCGAGCACCAGAGTGTACAAGGTCCACCTGCAAACATTGCAACAAAAGGCATAACACCTTGTTACACAAGACACAAAGTGAAACTAGAATTATGAAGCAGCCGAGCCAACAACCGCAAGACAGCCACTCTACTTCAATTTGCATCAATACCAACATTCAGTTGTATTACTTCCGACGGCAGTAATAATGATTGCTGACTCGCATAATGTTTGTCAACCATGCCTTATGCGAGTCTTAGCCTTAGAGCCTTATTGGATTCTGGTGCACAAGCTACATTGGTAACAGAAGCATGTGTTCAACGTCTACGTTTAAAAAGACACCATGATAAAATTTTGATGCATAGTGTTGGAGCATGCACTCCAAACTACACAAAAGGCAAAGTACTGTTAAAAATTACATCGCATTCACAAAATAAATATTTAACGACAGAGGCGTACTGTCTGTCAAGGCTTATACAGAATTTACCTGGACAAGAAATTCGTAGCAATAAATTAAAGTTTTTTGGAAATTTGAAACTGGCAGATACCCATTTTGTTAAGCCAGGCGATATTGATATAATCATTGGTGCAGATATTTTTACCGATATCTTAGTAGGAGAGAAAATAGTTCATCCCACTGGCACCCCAACAGCACTTAATACAATTTTTGGATGGGTGATAATTGGCAACGTAGGTGGTGACACAAATAACTGTGTGGCTGCTGAGCATGTATGCGTAGTTCTCAGCAAACAACTCCAAACGTTTTGGGAGATGGAATGAATTCGGTGACTCTAAATCAACTGCGATCAAACGGCTGAATGTATTAGAGAGACGCTTTTCACAAAACATTTATTTGCACGATCAATACAAAAGGTTTATCAATGAATACATCGAGCTGGGTCACATGGAGCTAGCAAAGGAGTCTCCGGAAAAAGGGACATTTTTTATGCCTCATCATGCTATCATTAAGCCAACTAGTAGCACGACTAAGTTGCGTGTAGTTTTTGACGGTTCGTGCAAATCAACAAGCGGAGTTTCTCTCAACGATCAACTACTTCTAGGACCCACATTGCAAAACGATATCTTTACATTGCTTCTACGATTCCGAAAATACCAGATTGGTATGTGCAGCGACATCGAAAAAATGTATCGCCAGATACTTATTCACCCAGACGATCGGTCTTATCAGAGTATCGTTTGGCGCGATTCAAACGAAGAGCCCATAAAACAGTACCAGTTGAAGACTGTTACATACGGAACTTCTGCGGCGCCATACCTATCTATAAGAACTCTCCATCAGGTTGCATTGGATAATGCAATTGAATATCCTGATACATCACACGCCATTATAAATAATTTTTACGTCGACGATTTTATGGCATGTACTCAAACCGTAGGAGAAGCGATTACAATGAAGAATTAAATGTGTTCCATACTCTCACAAGCAGGTTTTCATTTACGCAAATGGTCATCGAATTCGCTACAATTGATGGATACGATTAAGACTGAAGACAGAGATGCGTCTGCAAATACAATTATCGACGATACGCAAACAGTCAAAGTGACGTGTTCAAGTACAGAGTATATCTTGCAACTATGCCTGCCACTATAACAAAACGCTTAATTTTATCTGATATTTCAAAAATCTTTGATCCTATCGGTTGGTTGGCTCCTGTGGTGATTTCATTTAAAATCTTTTTGCAAAAATTATGGTTAAGGCGAATCGAAAGGGATCAGCAGGTGCCTGAAGAACTTGCAAATCAATGGCTTAAATTGCATACGAGTATGAACGATATAACAAATCTGCACATTCCACGATGGATGAAGTATCAAAGGGGACAGCATGTAGAGTTGCACGGCTTTTCTGATTCTTCGGAACTGGCCTACTCAGCAGCAATATATACATATAAAATTGCAATATGACGACGCTTCAATTGAAACTTACTTGGTGGCAGCAAAATCAAAAGTGGCGCCGGTAAAACAGGTAACATTGCCTCGACTTGAACTATGCGCTGCACAACTGTTGGTGAAGCTCATAAAAAAGGTTCAATCCGCTCTGGCGTTAGAGAACGTCTTACTTTTTGGATGGTCAGACTCTACAATTGTATTAGCATGGTTAGCAGATCATCCTCGCCGATGGAAAACATTCATCGCGAACAGAACTTCATACATTATAGGAATTATTCCAGCAGATCGGTGGCGTCATATTCAATCCCAGCAAAATCCAGCCGACTTCGCCACTAGAGGTGTTCATCCTAGTGAGAACCTGAATGATCGATTATGGTGGCATGGACCAGAAATATTAAAAGAAACAATGCCGTCAATTCCACCGTTGGCTCCTATTGGCGAGGAGGAAGACATTTCCGGAAGAAGTATTTATTTAACGTTATTCGAATTATAATAAACTCGTCAGGCTTACAGCAATATTGCTAAGATTCAAAGGCAATTGTTTGGCAAAGAAATTGCTTATAGAAAATCGTACAGGATGCTTGAATACAGATGAATTGCAGACAGCTCATAACATACTGATAAAATTGGCACAAATGACATCATACCCTCGAGAAATTGAAATATTATCATCTAAAAACCAACTACCAAACTCACATAAGCTAGCAGCATTACTACCATTCATGGATCCAGACGGCATTATACCAGTTGGGGGGAGAATTGAAAATTCTCTTGTTAGTTACAACCAGAAGCATCCAATTATCCTCAACAAACATCATAATTTAACGCAACTCATCGTTTGTGACTATTATCAACGCTATCAACGCTTTGCATGCAGGATCTCGACAGCTACAATATCTTATCGGATTAAAATACTGGATACCAGGTTTAATTTACGCCATTAAACGATGTATATATTAATGCACCAAGTGCATGCGATTTCGTCACAAGTCATACGAACAACAAATGGGGAATTTACCACATTGCAGACTGCAACCAGCAGCGGCCTTTACGAGTGTTGGAATAGACTTTGCAGGACCAATACAAGTAAAATCGTGGAAGGGACGAGGTCCGAAATTATATAAGTGTTGGATTTCCTTATTTGTGTGTTTGGTTACCAAGGTCATTCATTTGGATCTTATTACCGAACTATCATCAGCAGCCTTTGTAGCAACGCTTCGTAGATTTATAGCTAGAAGAGGCAAGCCAGCAAATATCTACAGTGACAACGCAACCAAATTTGTTGGTTGTAACCAATACTTGCGCGAATTGTATCAGCTATTAAATAAACGGTCAACACAAGATGCAATTAATCTCGAGTTAGCAACACAAGAAATTAAATGGCACTTTACACCACCATCTGGACCACACTTCGGTGGCATCTGGGAGGCCGGTGTCAAATCCACCAAATTTTATTTACGCAGAGTATTGGCCACCACATCAGTGACTTATGAAGAACTATATACAACACTATGCGAAATTGAAGGTTGCTTAAACTCACGTCCATTATGCCTACGATTTGAAGGAGACACTGATCCTCTCACGCCTGCACATTTCTTGATCATAAGACCGATGATGGCCATTCCCAGTGACGACACAGCTCATCGAAAGGAAAATTGCCTGAGCCGCTGGCAATATCTACAACGACTAGTGGACGAGTTTTGGCGCAGGTGGTCAAAGGAATATCTCATGCAATTGCAGCGACGACCCAAATGGACACAAAAACTTAATAATCTTAAAATCAACGACGTTGTTATCATAAAGGAAGATCATCTATCTCCTACTCCTGGTCCTGACGGTGCGGTCAGAGTCGTAACTATAAAAACTTCCAAAGGAATATACAAACGCCCAATAGTCAAGTTGTGCCCTTTATTCTTGGGCATTTGAAAGCGGATGCTTTCAAAGGAGGCCGGAATGTTTATGTTACTATTTTCTCTTATTACTTTCTTTAAGTTTTATTATGATTATTTTATGCAACCCTGTACACATGTTTAAGTTTAAGTTCTTATTATGATTTTTTGCAACTCTGAAGTTTTGAAGTTGGTAGCAATGGTTTTTATTGAAAAAAAGAATGTTGTACAAATATACTTGTTTAAGAAATTAAATGCTAAAAAACCAGGTGTGTTTCAATTTAAAACCGCATCAGCAAACACAAAATTTGAAGTAAATCATTGACAATAATCATTAGTGATACAGTATAGTTTTTTCAGCATAATAATTAACTAATACCTGCATTTTTTAAATTATAGATTTTAAATTTGTTACATCTTATTGTGAGTTTCCTTTTTTTTTAGTTATACAGGATGCTTCGCATAAGAGGAAACAAAAGGGTAAGGCATGTAGGTTGGGTCGAGACAAGAAAAAAATCGTATGGGAGGGGGGGTGCATTTCCACCCGTTTAGGCGGGAGGGGCCATTTTCTAAAAACTCTACTAAAAACCGGGGAAAAAAAAATATTAAAAAATAACGGCGATATCTGGATCGCTTATTGACTTTGAAATATCGGCCTCTTAACATCCTCTTTAAATTAGGTTCCTACGTCAAACAGTTTTTCAGAAAATTAATGCCAAAATTAAAATTTGGAATAAAAATTCCTAAAAAAAAAATTTTTTGGTCGCAATTTTTTCGGTAAAATACGGTACAATTCTCTAATCAATTCTAGAGAGAAAGCTTCAAACCGGAAGGATCTATATTTTGTAGTTTCAGAGAAAAGTGAAAATTACAAAACATACTTTCCTTTCAAATACCAATTTTTTGGCTACTTGTGTTTTATTACTGGTGCAAAAACATGGAAGAAGATCGCTCTGCGGAAGGAGTTTAGTTCGTAATTTCCACTTTTCTCGGAAACTACAAAACATAGATCCCTCCGGTTTGAAGCATTATCTCTAGAATTGATTAGAGAATTTTATGGTCGTAAAAATATTTATACTTAATACCGTATTTAAAAGCAAAGTGCGACCAAAAATTTGTTTTGGAATTTTTATTCCAAATTTTAACTTTGGCATTAATTTTCTCAAAAACTGTTTGAGGTAGGAACCTAATTTAAAAAGGATATTAAGAAGCGGACATTTGGCTATGAAAATCATATTTCATAATTATCAAATCAATTAACATTTGGCAAGCAAAAGTTAAATTGATCTTACCCTTATTTTCGGAGAAATATAAAAACGCTTTGTGATATAAAATAAATATAGAAACGCAATTATTTCTATTTCAAAACTTGGTGTTCGATGTGCCACGTCATCCCGACGTCAAATCGATCTGAAATTTTGTACAAATTACTTTTTCATGAAATAGTACAAGTTTAGAAGCGGCGTGGTAAAAATGTTATGGTCGAAAAATAAGGTCCATCCTAGTGGGTCATAGACAGTTAAAAAGACCAATTCAACGACTCTGCATACTCCCAGTTGAAACGGTTGAGCCAGACCTTTCTAACCTTGGTTCTGACCTTTCTGAGCGGGAGGTACAGTAGTTGACTTGAAAACTTTGCCATTTTTTTATACCCTACACACGAAGTGAATAGGGTATATTCACTTACTGCTTCCGTTTTGTAACGCATTAAAGGAGGCGTGACAGGTATAGAAAAGTATATATATTCTTGATCAGCGTGACCACCTGAGTCGATTTAGCCATGTCCGTCCGTCTGTCTGTCTGTCTGTCCGTCTGTCTGTCTGTGGAAATCACGATTACAAGAGAACGAATAAAGATATCTTCATCAAACTTGGCACGAATATTGCCTATCATTAGAAACTCATCGGTATTGAAAATCGGACCATTACCACGCCTACTTTTTATAGTGAATATAAATTAATCCATGCTTATAGCTCAATTTCTCAGCTTGTAGAACGAATTTGGGGTTGAAATTTTGTCCAGAAGTCCACTGTCTCTGATGAAACAGACTACCAAAAATGGGCGTTGTCCGCCCACTAATTAAAAAAACTCCATTACAGGAGAACGAATAGAGATATTTTCATAAAATTTGGCACGAATATTGCCTATCATCAGAAACTCATTGGTATTGAAAATGGGCAAAATCGGGCCATTGCCACGCCTACTTTTAATAGTGGATATAAATTAATCCATGCTTATAGCTCAATTTATCAGGTTGTAGAATGAATTTGAGGTTGAAATTTTATTCACAAATCAACTGTCTGTGACCAAAACAGACTACCAAAAATGGGCGTGGACCACCCACTAATTAAATAAAACTCGATTACAGGAGCACGAATAAAGATATTTTAATTAAAGTTGGTACGCATATTCTCTGTCATCACAGGATATTTGAGATTGAAAGGGGAAAAAATTAGACCATTTCCACGCCTAATTTTTAAGCAAACGTGTGTTGTGTGTTTCTGGTTATAATTAATTTGTTTTTTATTATTGAATCATATACAATATAAACAATATACAATGAATTGTTGTGTGCTTGAATTTAATTGTTTTGAAAATTATTACAATAAAAGGAAAAGAAACATTCAATAGATTAAAGAAAAATATCATTAAGGACTACCCCAAGCCGCAAAATATGGAAAAGTTGCGAAGATTCTTGGGCGTTTGAAATATTTATCGATGGCATCGCTCGTTAAAAGTAACCACTATGTGCCAAAATTCACATAACTGAATCCAGGTATTTTTTAGAGAAACTTCGTGATCAAATGCGTCAAATACATTCAGCCCCAGTGGCGCATCACAATACGCAGAAAGCATTTGCTAATAAAACCTTTGGTACATGTTCGTATGTATTTTTAAAAGTTGACTCCATTGTTGCAATGGGAGCAGCCCCACCTGGGACCATACGATGTAGTGGAACGCATTTCGGACCATGTTTTCAAAATCAACGTCAAACCCATGATTACAGCCGTAAGCACCGAACGCGACTCGTCAATAGTGTCATCGCCAGGGAGGGGGGGGGGGATACTGTAGACACACACACACCACCTAACTGTAAACCTAAATAAATAAATACGAAGTGAACAAGATATCAATAGCTGTCAGATAACAACACGCTAGCCAACCTTTTAACAAGGAGGCACTTTTGGATTTTGCTAATGCGGATATTACACTAGGAACATTGTTCGACAATTGTTTCTGTACAAAGTTGTCAACAGTACGCACTCAGCTTTCAGAGTTGAGTTCATCCAGACAGGATGAATTTCTGCGAGGCGAAACAAATTTCGCTCACCTTCCGACACACTCACTGTGTACATTCGTCTTATGACTCTATCACTGCCTCTTTTTCTCTCTACCCAACCATTCAGTTTTTGGAGAGTGAATTGCTCCGGGATTGTAACTAAGTCACAGAAACATTAACTGAATTTCTAATGTTTGTTTTCTAAACAACTAAACACAACACCACCAAATATAGTCACAAACAAAACAAATTCAATGAAATTAAATTTAATTTAATAAATTAAAATTATTAAATTATTAAATTTTTCATAATAAAATCTGCTAAATTAATCAGCACAACCTAGGAAAAAAAATACAAATTTTTCATCTCATCACCATTAGATTAGTCCAGGAACATCTGTGAAAAATTTTAGGTTTCTATGTGATGTGGAAGTCCAAAAAAAGTCCCGGACTTATTTTGGTAACAGACAGGAACACGACACAGGGATTTTATATATGTATATGGATTCATATTTTAAGAGCGGAACAACGATGGTGTTCATCAAGCGCTTTATTCGCATGATTTCCAGTGCTTTCGCGAAACTTCAGTTAAAAATTTGTGAAAATATGCTGAAGAACAGGTATATTTTTTTTTACCGGTTTTACCACAAACGGTGCTCGAAGAACAGGTATATTTTTTACCTGTGTTATCACAAAGTATGCAGTACCGAATTTTTGCACTTTTGTTTTCATTCTCTGTATTGAAATATTTTTTAATTTTTGCACATAAACAACAAAATAAAGTGAGAAAAATTAAAAAAAAAAAATAATAGCTTTGCAACAGCTTCGGCATGTGTGTCAAATATGTTAAATGCGCCTTCTGTGCACTTTGTAAATCTTCTTAATTTACTTGCGTTTCCCCATCCATCGTTTTTTGTTCTTTTTAAACTATGCTATTACATCGGGCTCGAAGAAATACATATTCGGTATAAAGAGATAGTTCATTCGACCGACTGGATCTCGTGTTATAGTATCTTGTAACACACAGACAAGCATTTATTTTTATATATTAGATAGCTAAAAGAAGACACCAAGAAAGACTAAATTTAAAATTAGTTGGTTTACAATAAAACTTTTTGGTCTAAAATTCAAACATATTTGGAATAAATTTGGCTCTTAAGTCAAAACTTTTAACCATATTTATCCTAAATGTTGTATTAACTCTAATCCCATGTATATTTTTTTCAGCATAACGGACTTTTTTCTTGCAAAAGGCTTATTATATTTACATCCGAAGACGCACATTACTCTATACAAAAACTTGCTATGTTCACAGGATTAGGAACGAGTAATGTTTGCAAAATTATTACAAATATTGATGGTAAAATGGATATTAAAGCCCTTGAAGCACATGTGAAGATATGTTTGAACAATGATTACCAACCGCTAATGGTTTGTGCAACAGCTGGGACAACAGTCTTGGGAGCATTTGATGATTTAAATAAAATTGCTGATATATGTGAAAAATATAATATGTGGATGCACGTCGATGCTGCTTGGGGAGGTGGAGTTCTTATGTCCAAGAAATATAGTTATCTGTTACGTGGAATCGAAAGGTATGTATTTCGATCTAGGTGTTATCTTCTGTTATCGTTACCTCGATTTGAGTCAGTTTCTTTTAAGTGTACGATATTTTTTTGTTTATCAACTATGCGGATATGTTTAATAATTGTAACGAGGTTTTCCCCTCTCTAGCCTGGATATACCCGCGGATGTCCAGGGGTTCTCCAAAAATAATAACACAGTATATGTATTTTCGTTCAATTCTTTGTTTCTTTATTTCTTTATGTTTATTCACTATTAATATTACACCGAATATTTCTTATTTATTTTTTTTTAGATCTAAGAATCTGCTTAATTTACACTGTATGAGAAAATATTATAGGTATATTGCTAGTCTATGTATGATGTATTATCTTGTATATGATAGTGTATGTGCCTGTGTGTGTGTGATACTGTCGTCCGCGTGCTAGCCTGCCGACAAATCACCGATCAAGTGTAAGGATCGGAAACAAGGATTCTACGGTTGATACTGACGTTCACGTGGTAGTTTAACGTCAGGATCAAGAATTTTACGTTTGATATTGACGCTCACGTGGAAGTTTAACGTCAAGATCAAGGATTCTAAGTGGGATATTTGACGTTCGCGTGGGAGCTTAAAGTCCGGATCAAGGATTCTAAGGTGGGATCAAATAGGATCAAATACTTAAAGTTCACCTACCGCGTCGTTCGCTGTTCTCCAAGAAAGTGAATTTGCCCTGGTGGCTCCTTTTATATGCCAAGGGTAGCGGTACTTGGCTACCTTTTTGTTGTTCTCAGGGTCAGCGCTCCGTTTGCGTGGCCTTGACTTAATCTGCTTGTCATCTTTGTTGTAGTAGTGGCTCCAGTTTTTTCGAAGTGTACGTTGTTGTTTTGTTTGCCAAACTTGTGTTTGTGTTTGCTTGTTGTTTGTCGAAGATTTTGATCGCTGATCATTTTGTGGTTCCAGTCTCTCAGTACTCGTCGCTTTTATGTATAATTGTAGTTACTGAATTTCTATGTTCTTTGAATGTTGTTCTACTAATCCCCCTTTGTGTATTTGTTGTAAATTTCTTCTCTGCTGTGGCGTTGTTGTTGTTGGTATTATTGCAATAATATTCTACTAATCCCCTTAGTGTATTTGTTGTCAGGGTTCTATCCACTTGTTGTTTTTCTGAAACGAGCTTATTATTATATGTTTTTTCAATGTAAACTTGCCTGTGGTAGTTGGTGTAATTTTCTCTGATGTTTGCCGTTTTCTGTCTTCCCGCTTTCGTGCATGTTTTTTGTTGTTGTTAAAACAGTGGCTATGTACTTATGTTTGTGTTTTTTTCTTGGTATTCCGGTTTTTATTCGTCTGTTGTTTTCGTTGTTGATCTTGCGGCTATGTATTTTGGTTCCTGTTATTCGTTTTGCTTCACTCCCAGTTATTTAAGCGTAATGTTCGAAGTTGCTTCGTTTGTTTGCGGTTCGATGTTGTGTCGTTTATTTTGATGTTCAATGTTGCTTCCTTGTTTGCGGTTCGATGTTGCTTGGTTTGTTTGAAGTTCGATGTTGTTTCGTTTGTTTTACTTTCCTTACATAATTAATTTAATATTGACATCAGATGTCTCATTGCCTAACACCGTAGTCTGTAAACTGAGGCTGGCAAACCTATTTGGTTACTTGAGTGCGGCTCTTTCAATATATTTAATATCATTTTAATACAAGTTTGTATCTTTTTGTGTTAGTAGTATAAATAGGGCGATTCTGGGATAAAGAAAATCTAGGGTTGCATGTGTTAGAGAGATATGAATGCTATTGGTGGCGAAGAGATATACTATATATAGCTTTGCTTATAGTGGATTGTGGATTTGGAGTGTATGAAGGAGGTAGACCGGCGGAAGCAGCGACAGAGGGCAGGACTGACAGATGGACTACAGTCGGACGAACAGAAAAAAGATGGAAAGACAGGCAGACGAACGGAAAGACAAATGGGCAGACAGACCGTTGTTAGAGGTAGAGGACAGAGGCCGAGATGTGGTAATTATAATACTCATATATTGTTGTAGTTTGTATTTGTAAAATTATGCTGTTGTTGTATTTATGATATATTGTTGTATTTTTTGCTGTTGGTCCTCTTTTTTCTTCCTCAGAAGTGGGAGGTCAGAGTTTTTTCACAGAATTATAGTGTAAACACACGTAGCATATTTTTCCCGTATTGTAGACAAACATAATATCAAAAACAATATAATACGAAGGGGTCTCACTCTCATACACAGCAATTGAGCAGCTAAAATTCAAGTTGGATGTTCGAAAAATCCCATCTAGACCTTTGAGAGGATAAAATTAACATTTTGTGAGAGCGATCAGCTTGAGAGAGTGAGAGATGCAACTTGCAAGACAGGCGCAAAGGAGAGCGCGTTTGCTGCAAATCAGTGTGACGAAGTGATGCAATTGCCTTCAGAATGTAGTACATTTAATTTTAATTATAACAACAAACGGTGTTGACATAACTTTCATTTACTAACAAATAAATGTTTGCACATTTAATCACGATTCAATCGTGAAAATTTTGATTTTTTTGATTGTTTGCTTTTAAACTTTGATCAAGAGCAATGTTTACGGAGTAATATTGGTATTAAACTGTCTAAGACACGAAGTCTGTGGGAGTAGCAAACGGTATTTCAAACGGTGTTTCATACACATATTGACCATATAACTAATAGAGCCAGCAGTGTATTGGGTTTCATTAAGCGTTGGTCCAAAAAGTTTAATTTTCACTTACATTTCTTCCAAACGACAGAGATTTTGAAGTTGTAGAAACATCATTAAAGAAAAGGGATCAATTATAGGATGGACTACATATTATAATGCCATGAAAACTTACGAAAAAAAATAGCTTAAATTTGTATGAAATGAAAAGAGAAGATTTTGTCTCGACCAAATATTTAGAAAAGGCAATATCAAACAGGAAAAACAATACGGACGGCGAAATTGTACAGTGGCTTATCATATGCTGAATGAGGTTTAAAAGGGATAAATATTTGTATTTGTATTTATTTATTTATTAATACAACTTATGCACTAAGACAATACAAGTTAATTATAATAAGTAAATAATTAGACTAACTTATATATACCAGTAATTTGTTCTTAGAAGTTAGAGAAGAATGAGTAGAGATTAAGGAAAAATAGGAAATGGAGAAGTCTAACACCTAGCTCATGTATTCGAATCAAGGAAATGCCCCCTTACCAGACGCCTGAATGCATTCTCACCTGCCGTGGTTTTCAGCCTGCTTGCCAAAGTGTTCCAGAGCCTGATAGTGCTGATGAAAAACAGCCTTCCAGTGTTGAGAAATGAAAACGAGGGAATTATAAGATTTCGTGTTCGAGTCGAAGTACCAAAATCTAATTTAGAGTACAGATAACATACCAAGTTATGTAGTTTTCATTTTTCTGGGAAAGTACAAAACATAGATCCTTCCGGTTTGAAGCATTCTCTCTAGAATTGATTAGAGAATTTTATGGTCGGAAAAAAATTTATACTTAATACCGTAATTTTTAAAAAAAATTGCGACCAAACATTTCGCGGAATTTCGGAATTTTTTTCCAAATTTTAACTTTGGCATTAATTTTCTCAAAAACTGTTTGACATAGGAACCTAATTTAAAAAGGATATTAAGAAGCAGATATTTGGCTTTGAAAATCAGCAAGCAAAAGTTATCTAGGTTTAACCATTTTTTTTTTTATTTTTTTCGATGTTAAGTCGGATTTTTATAAAATGGCCCCTACCGCCTAAACGGGGGAAATTGACCCCCTCTCCCATACGATTTTTTTCTTGTCTCGACCTATCCTACACGCCCTAGTCTTCTGAGCCCTCTTATGCGAAACACCCTGTATATATATAAGTTTCTTGAATTGAGTGATCGAATATTTTGTCTATTATTCGAAAGGGAAAGGAAGTTTGAATTTTACTCTCATAAAAGGAGTTTTCATTAAACGCAAACGTCAGGTCTGCCGAATTGCTGAGTGAAAGATTGTAACGCGGTAAAACTCTAAGGTAAATTAAAGTTCCTTTTATATTACATTTTTTGAAAATAATATTTTGTAAAGAACAAAGAAATTACATTTTAACATGCAATATATTATGTACCATATAGCAAATCTGTAAACATGTGTAATTCCCAAATGAAATTAAGATTATGTTACCAAATTATTTCAAATGAAAAGTATTAACACCAAATAATTTCGGAATTTGTATTATAAACCGTAATTCTAAGTGATTTATGTAATAAACTATCTAATAGAAAAAACAAATAATATGGAGTAAACTAAAAGGTTTTGATCTGCTTCTGGGCTTCACGGCGGAAATAAAGTAAAGTGATTTCCGAGAAATTTTATTTCTGGAGTCGAAAGTCAAGGACGGGTGGGCCAAAGCAGGGCATAACATACAGCCATGTAGATGCACCGGAAACCCCAATCTATTAGTTTCTGTTTGTTTATTTTGCCACCTAATATAGTAGTATAATAGTTTAACCTTTTCTTTTCCCCGCACGTAAATTTATTTTTGTGTAAATGGAAGCTTGGGCTAGCAAAAAACAAAATCCTGTTGGGGACGATGTCTAGCCGATTGCCAGTACGTGCACCAGCTATGCTCCACCAAACTATCGAGAAGTCCCATCAGTCGAATACAACCTAGTATACCGTTTACAATTGGAAATGGCTTTGTTTTTTCAAAATGTTTTCGTGGAAGATCGATACACTTTTGCATGCGTTTGAACCAATTTTCAAACACTTTTTCCTTTCAACTTTCTTTCAACTTTTCTTCCAGCAATCGACATGAACCTCTTTTTGAGCGTATGACAAATTATGCGGGAAGAAATCTTTCTGACGGCCAAATGTTCATGTAATATTAAATGTATGCTAGTGAAACTAATGCCCAAGTATGGCTCAATCTTACCATATGTCACTTCATGGTCTTGCAACCGGCCGACCTTTTTGGACGACCTTCACGAAATTCGTCTGTAGCGAAGTGCGACCATGTCAATTTTGTCATATTCACATTAGTGTTGCCATATCTCAAAACTTAAACTCTTACACCTTCCTTCTACTCTTCTCCGCATTTCGTATGAATGTTCAATAAGTTATCTGAAGCGGGTTTCTCGATAAAATTCCATTAGCATGCCATATTTGAAGATTTTGTTGCTATTTAGGAAATCTAAATAGCTAAATCTAAATCTAGTTTTCATCGGATTGGTGTTTCCTTGGTGTGATGTCTTGCCGAAGGTTAAATTCACATAACTGAAGATACTCTTGTTTGAGCATAGTAGATTTACATGTATTGCTTTATTCAGGCAATCCAAAAGTGGGCGATATCGCCCCTTGGGGCGTGTTGGAATGATCCGGGTGGGTGATAGAAGCCTCAGTCAAATATGGGTAGCGTTGAATAAAAATAAGAGGTCGGTTAAAGCATTTTACATGCGCTCACATGTCTAGTTTTCGAGCTTGGCTGTTATCTCTAGTTTTTGTGTTTTCATAAGTTTTCAATTTTTACTTTTAGGCTTCAGCCTCGTGTTTGAATTATGGTTTTCATTTAATGAATTTCGTACTTAAATACACATTAAATAAAGTATATTGTTCAGACACAAAACTGAATTCAAGTATATGTTTCAACAGTTACTCTATATTGAGAAATGAATGAATTTTGTTGTCACAACTCAAAAACGAACGGTGATATAATTTTTAATACAAAATAGGCATGGCCGTGGACCGATTTTGTCTATTTTCAATTCCAAACTGCACACCATAACAAACAATATTTCTTTACGACATCTTCACCAGTTCTCCTGTGATTTCAACAGACAGACAGACAGACAGACATGGCTATATCGACTCTGGAGGTGACGCTAATCAAGAATTTATATACTTTTCTATATCTATCTCCTCCATTTCTATGCGTTACACATTCCGTGACAAAGTTAAACCAAAGACAATATAATACAAAGATGTCTCACTCGGTACGTTGAAAAATATCAAAAAAATTTTGTTCTGATCTGATAGCTTTTGTGCTTTTGAGAAAGAGCTTTCAATTTTGTTGAGATGCGACGCGCATTCTCTCGCCTTTTGCATAGGTACATAAATATAAATATAATTCGCGCTCAAAACACAGTGAACACAAGCGGTGCGAGAGAGAAGCGAATGTTTGTTTTTGTAAAATAAATTTTGCCCGACAACAACAAGTATATGAATGACGACAATAGCGTTCTTTAGCGAACCAGAAACAGATTTTTTTGTGTTTTTATTTTTACTGATGTTTAAGCTGTTGATGAGCTGAGTGGATTTTCCTTGTGATTATTGATATTTTTAGTCCGATTTTTGTGACTTGATTGATTTTGACTTTGGCTACCATTTTTGATACTGATTTTGGTTTTTTATTTGGATAATTTGGCAATTTATTTATTATTTATATTATAATCGGTAATTTGTAATTAATAATAATTAATTAATAATATATAATACAACAATGTATTCATTGTACAAACCAAAGTCGTAATGCGCATCGGTTTGAGGAAAATAATGAATGTTAGGTGATTTAGTGTTTTAGATCGTTTGATAACCATATTACACCGTAATCATCGTTCTTGGTCATATTTTAAAAACAAACAATCAAAAAAATCAAAACTTCATATACTGAATCATAAATAAATGTCATTTAATATTTGAAGATTTGATTTTTTATTGTTTGTTTCTACTGATATAGGGCCTCTGAAAGTTTGTTATGCCACCACCCTTTGTTGTTATAATTAAAATAAGATGTTCTACATTCTGATGGCAACGGCATTGATTCTTTACACTCATTTGTAGCAAACGTGCTCTCTTGTGTGCTCACTTTCTTGCAGCTCTTACTCTCTCAACTTGATCTCTTATGCTTTAAACACAATTGGAGCAACAGGATACAGCAACATTTCCAGGCAACAAGAAATTCCATGGCGTTAATTATAATGGCTGGGCAACTGTTGCTCAGCAACAAAAATTTCATATGTCAAATTCTTAATGGTGGTGTAACACTAGGCCACTTGAGGCCGTCTTAGAAAACCTTCAACTGTTTCTTACATTTTCTCCAGCATCCTTTTATAGAGGATTTTCCATTTCTTTTAGCAATTGATAAATATAATGTGTAATTTTTTTTAAATAGGAATGCCGTATATTTTCTATTTCAGAAATAAATTGCTTGTAATAATAATAATAAAAATTTCGTTAAATATTAACTTAAATAAATTGGCATTAAGATGCCTAGTGTGACACCCCTCACAATGCAAATTGTCAAATTTTACATGACACAATGTAAACAAACACACCGAAGAAGAACAAGAATGATTCTGTTGCTGTCAAAATTAGAAATTAGCCCGGAGACAAGATACAAAATGGAATGCAAACCACGGCAACAAACTGGAAAGCAAACTTTTTTCTCGATCTCCATAAGAGCCCATGTAAATTTGACAGCTAAAAATGTATCTTGTATCCTGTTGCTCCAATTGTGTTTAATGCTTTACTCTCACAACCTGATCTCTCGCTCTCACAAAATGTTAATTTTACTCTCCCAAAGCTTCAGATGGGATTTTCCGAAAATCCCAATTGAATTTTAGCTGCTCGGTTGTTTTGTATAGCAGTGAGACAACTTTGTATGATATTGTCTTTGGTTAAACCCTTAACCTTAAGGTGTAGGGTATAAAAACACACAAAGACCATCCCGTTAGTCCTTGGTTACGCTACGGGTGCTCAGAGTGGGTGCTTAAAATATGGTTACGATTGTGCTTGATCCACGATGGCTGTTTTCAAAAATATATGTATATTTTTTCACCTTCAACAGCAACCCCTTTACTAAACAAATGAGAAAAGCTATTATTTGAGCTGTAGTTTTCGACGCGATGTTAGACCAAGTGTTTATATTAATTGAAATGGTTTTAACATATCCAAAAGGCGTAATGCGTTCGGGTGTAGAGGAATGGGGTAAACAGAAGGTAGCCGGGCAACGGTCAAGCTATCTTAATATATAAACTCGTTGGTACGTATGTATGTATGTACATCTGACAATCACGGCTGAACCCCAGCTCCAGATTGTTTTCGTTTATGTCAGATCCCCTAGTTGGAACTACGGTGACATTTAATAACACGCGACGGAGTAAAAACAGAGCCTTCGAAATACGAAACAGTAAAAAATGATACTTTTGTGAATATTAAGAATAAGCAATGCTGGTGTGTTCGATCTACTTAGTGCTATGATAATGTTTTCGTGCTTGGTGTTAGAGCGAGGTGTTGAGAACGGAAAAAAATCTCATTCTTGTTTTTATACACAACATAACTATAAATAAATTATACTTGCCGAGTATGCTTAACCATGGCCTTATCCAACATAAATATTATTTTCACTCTTGTTAACTCTTGTTAATCAATATTCGCTACGGATCTATGATTTTTTCTATTCTATGATTTACATTGATTTTCCCTGTGGGCTTGAAAAGATTGAACGATATTTTTTTATAGGAATTTTGGAAAAAAAATAATCGGATTTAAACCATCCGATGGACCATCCTTTATACACTACTTATACAGGGTGTTTCGCATAAGAGGGCTCAAAAGACTACGGCGTGTAGGATGGGTCGAGACAAGAAAAAAATTGTATGGGAGGGTGGGGTCAATTTCCCCCCCTTTAGGCGGTAGGGGCCATTTTATAAAAATCCGACTTAACATCAATTCTCTAATCAATTCTAGAGAGAATGCTTCAAACCGGAAGGATCTATGTTTTATAGTTTCCCAGAAAAATGAAGATTACGAAGCATACTTTCCTTTCAAATACCAATTTTTTGGCTACTTGTGTTTTATTACTAGTGCAAAAATATGTAAAAAGACTACTCTGGAGAAGGAGTTTAGATCGTAATTTTCATTGTACATGCGCAGAATGAAACCTTTTTTGTTTGTTTATCGGCCTAATCTTATTATTGGTATCTTCATTCTTGGTATTTACGAGTATATTTGTCTGCTAAAATCACGATTATCAAGAACGTAAATGAGATATTGAAATTAATTTGCGATATACATATATTCATTGTTCTGTGACAAAGATATTATTCGAGAATGTTGTATTACACTTACTATTAACATTGTTATAATACAGGTTTTTTTCTCTTATCTTACAAATAATGACAAAATATATTTTCTAGATCGGATTCAGTAACATGGAACCCACACAAATTGCTTACAGTTTCTCAACAATGTTCTACATTCTCAACACGTTATAAAAATATATTAAATGAATGCCACTCTACAAATGCAACATACTTATTTCAAAAAGATAAATTTTACGACACAACCTATGATACAGGTGACAAACATATTCAATGTGGCCGACGAGCAGACGTTTTTAAATTCTGGTTTATGTGGAAAGCAAAAGGTACAAAAGGCCTGGAAGAACATATTGATAAAGTATTTGAAATGGCAAAATATTTCACAGAAAATTTAAAGAAAAGAAGCGGTTTTGAATTAGTACTGCAAAATCCAAAGTATACCAACATATGTTTTTGGTACATCCCCCCAAGTTTGAGAAATATGGAACGCAATGATGAGTTTAAAAAAAAGTTACATAAAGTTGCCCCAAAAATCAAAGAAAATATGATGAAGAAAGGATCAATGATGATTACATACCAGCCACTAAGAACTCACCCAAACTTTTTTCGGCTAGTTCTACAAAATTCCTACCTTAATGAATGTGACATGCAATACTTCTTGAATGAAATTGAAGTTCTTGGAACAAATATGTAGATATTTTATATGGTTTAAATGACAAAATACAATTATTACATATATATTACATATATATACATATAAATTATAATTTATTACATTTAAATAACTAGATTTCACGAGGCATATGTTGTTGGAAATGTTTCTATATCATACTCGGAGATCAGAACCTATCGTTAATCACCAGGTCGTATTGTAGACGGGCCTGTGGTCAGGTGCTCGTAATAAAGAAAAATAGAAAACGATTCACACTCACTTACATTTCCGAATCCCTTTACACTACAAAGATTAATCAATCGTTTTCAATATCGTTTCTACGATTTTGATATCGAAACCTACCCATATTGGATAGGATCATAGTCTCCACGCTGAATAACGGTAGGTGCAAATCTCCGGGCATAATACATACATAAATTTCGCTAGCAACAGATGCGTCGTGAAGTCTAAATACTTTATATACAATAAATTTATATTCTTAGATATGTCTTGAATTCAAATACAATATGAAACAAACAAAAATATAAATCAAAAAATTAATTTTGCTTGATTTTATTTAATTCATTTATTACCCGTCCACGTTTATTGGGTTTATTGGCCATTTCAAGCCAAAGTGTTCTTTGCGCCTTGATCAATCGTTTTCAATATCGTTTCTACGATTTTCATATCGAAACCTACCCATATTGGATAGGATCATAGTCTCCACGCTGAATAACGGTAGGTGCAAATCTCCGGGCATAATACATACATAAATTTCGCTAGCAACAGATGCGTCGTGAAGTCTAAATACTTTATATACAATAAATTTATATTCTTAGATATGTCTTGAATTCAAATACAATATGAAACAAACAAAAATATAAATCAAAAAATTAAATTTGCTTGATTTTATTTAATTCATTTATTAACCCGTCCACGTTTATTGGGTTTATTGGCCATTTCAAGCCAAAGTGTTCTTTGCGCCTTGATAACTTCTAAACGGTAAGACTTATCAGGCTGAAATTTCTTGACGGTGAATTATTAATTAAAATGTTACTTCCACTTAAAAACAAAATATAAAACAATATGAAATGAAAATTAAATTATCGGCCATAAGGTATTGTGAGGGTATTCTTTTGTTTTTTCGTCGTCGGACCTGTTGCCGAAGTTGCTGTTGATCTCTGCAACCGTGGCGAAACTGTGGCGACTCGGAACAAAAGGAAAGTAAACTACGCCGGCGTCAGAGCAGAAAAGGAAAGACAGTCAAAGCAAGATTGGAGTGTGGAATATTTTCTGTCGAGAACAAAGTTGGATATAAAGTTAAAACATTATTAAAATTAATTTAGCAAAGTTAGCCTAATACATCTAACATTAATAGTATAAAGATTAGTGTGGAACAGTGGAAAAATATAAAACTGAAAAGTACTGATATCAAGAAGTCAACAAAATTAAGAATTCATGAAAATCTTACTGCAATTGTATTTTAATGTAGTTAGAATTAAATAGTTGTAACATACCACAGAGTTTGAATGCAATATGGCGTTTCGTTGTCAGTGTTGTTTTGTGTCGTGCTTTGTAATTAAAATCTCCTTTCGACATCACACTACTTTATCATCAAATTAAACCATCATCAAAACAACAGGAATTACGAACAAACCTTATATCAAGAAGTGTGGTGGCGAACTCGAACAGCTTAGCAAACTTCTAAGAAAACAAATTACAGATCAAAATAATAATATTAAAACACTATGAAAATAAATGAAGTAATATCGTAATAATAGAAAGTAAATAAAACAAATTTTGATCTGCGTATTTCACCGGAGCGGTTCGCCGCATTTTGTGCAGCAACTGCAAGCACTGCTGTGCCGTGAATCACTAAAACATCAGCTGAAGCTGTCATTGTTTTACGAATACCCCGGTGCGCGGCACATGGGTTATCGTGGTTCTCTTGGAGAAATCGTTCTCATAGATTGGTTGGCACACATAGTTTCCATGGCATGGTGTCCTCGTCGTCCAGCTGATGGGAGATGTGTCAGTACAACTGTTCGTTCTGTATTACATAATCGGCATATTTCTGGGGATTCTCTCTGACTTCCTTTATTTTCCTCTCAAGCCACGGGCAGGTATTTATCGTCATGTTGGGATCTCTAGTAGTGATCTTCCCTCCCTTTTCTGGTGGTAGCTCTTGTGGTTGTCTTGATAACGCATCGGCGATCACATTGAGTTTTCCTTTTCGGTATTGTACGTCGAAAATGTATTGTTGGAGTTTTAGGGCCCATCTCGCTATCCGTCCTAACTAGAGATGAGCGTTCCAGTGATTTTTTGAGAACGGTGACAGCAGTGACTGCTACATTTCTGTCACCGTGATTTTTACCAGTGACTTTAAGTCACCGTGATTTTGATATAAGTAACCCATATCAGAAATTTTAATACGTTTTAATATCGAATATCGACATTTTTAAAACAAATAATGACTATGAAATAAATTTTTCTGTATAATAATAATAATAACAATACTACTACTAATAATAATACATATATTATAATATATCATAAGAACTTGTTTGGACAATACAAAATAATAAATTTGATACTGAGTATTTTCTTTTGTATCATTATTTTCATATTATTATTTAATTTTTCCAATAATGTTCGAACAATTATAATAATTAATATGTATGGGGGAATAAAAATAAGTCACAAGCAAATGTTTAATAGCAAATTATTTAGAACAGAATGTTAAATGTACATACAGGCAAACCTACATGAAAAAATATCATATAGCTATTTTACAGCCACGGGAACCAGCCACTGACAGGAACGAATCGTTTCACTGTCACTGTTAAAAAAATTATTCTGTCCAAAGTAACATTTACAAAATCACGGGTATCGAAATATCGCTCAACTCTACAGAAACCCAACCCTGGGTTTTTGTACAATTCAACGAAACAATATGTTATTCCGAATTCACGGCACGGAAACAAACCAGTGAAAGGAACGAATATATAAATAAATATCGTGGAACGAAGGCTGTCACTGTCACTGGTAAAAATAATATTCGGTCACTCCAGTGACCAGTGACTTTTAAATCACGGTGACAAAATCACCGGTACGGAAATAGCCATTTCAACGATAAGTGATCGGTGATGACCGTGAACCGGTAACCCTCTAAGTACGGACGCATCTTCTCGCATTCTTTCTCGGTTGGTGAATAATTCTTTTCGGCCTTGTTGAACCGTTGGTTGGCCCTTTCTTTTCCGTCGACGTCTTGCTTGAGTACTGCTCCAAGTCCGTAGTAGCTGGCGTCGGTCTGGAGGGTGAACCTTTGATTGAAGTCTGAGTAAGGCAGTACTGGTACAGAGGTCAGCTTGGGGAGTAGTGTTGTCATGGGTTGTACAATGTCGACGAAATTTGGTATGAATCGTTGGTACCAGGAGGCTATGCCTAGGCATCGCGTAAGTTCCTTTGTGTTGGTTGGTGGCTGTATTTTTGGAATTGCTGTAATTTTATCAGGACTGGTGTGAATTCCCTGTTCGCTGATGACGTGTCTGAGATACTTCACGTCTCGATTGAAAAATTAGACGACTTGTAAGATTAGAAGATTAGAAGACTTGAAAGACGATCGACTTGTCGACGTTTACGATTATGTGACGCTTAACTTGACGATTATGTCATCCAAGTAAACGAATGCGTGTAGTTATATGTCTCAAGTCTGGACTTGAGGCCCAATTATAATATGCTTAACCGAGCTTACGCCACCTTAAGCAAACGAGCGATAACACAGAAATTGTGTCTTGCAATTATAGCTGTTTTCAAAAATTGACAACTAATTTGGGAATTAGTAATAATTTTTCGGTCTCATTAAATTTGTGTTTTTTACCTTAGTATGAAAGAGGTATGTACCTTACCTTAGAATGAATGAAAACGAAACTTTTTTGATAATTTAATAGAATGCGTCCGAGCAAAAAAATGTATATATGATAAACGTAATCCTTTTTATTTTAATGAAAGAATGAGGAAAAATACATGGGACGACATTGCTCAAACGTACGGCAGGACTGGTAAGATATACAGTACAACCTCCCTAATCCGGACACTCGCTAATTCGGACTATCCAGTAATCCGGACATTTAAATTTTTCGGACAGTTTAGAAATTTTTCCTCTATAGTCCGGACAAGTGTTCTTTTTTCTCAGTAAAATTTCTTCGTTATTTTACCGCTAGACAAAATAAGCATTGTATGTGAGCAAGAATTAAAGAATGTGTAAAATATTTTAGTTTACTTGAGTTTGCGTGGAGTTAAGACGTAAATATGGCTCCCGTAAATAAACGACAACATAAAATATTAACGTTGGCAGAAAAGTGCAAAATATTGGATACAATTGATAGTGGAAAATCAATCAGACAAGTGGCAGTAATTGCTAACCAAAATATTGAAGAACTTGATAGTTCTTTGGAGGAGTCTGAAAATGCTCAAAACAAAGTCTCACATAAAGAGGCTGTTCTCTCACATAGAGAGAACTGTTTTCAAAAGCTATTTTATGGGCTGAACAAACTAAAGCGACAGATAAGGATATTTTATTTTTAAAAGAATTTAAAAATAAAGCTGACAAATTACATAAAGATACATGTATTCAAACAAAAATAAATTCTTATTTTTCAAAATGAATATTTTCGGTCACTTTTAGTATGTTCCTCTATGTTTCTGTAAATTAATTAAATACAAATGAATTCTTATGAGTACTTATGTTTCTTTTCAGTAATAAAAATAAATAATATATATGTTCAAATATGTATTGCGTTTAAAATTTAATTTTAACTCTAGTCCGGACGATCCACTAATCCGGACAGATGCTGAAACTATATCTGTCCGGATTAGGGAGGTTGTACTGTATATTAAATTTTTTTATATTTGTCAATGCTTGTCGATGTACGCAAATTTACAGCCCTAGATTGCAAGCATAGAAGCTATTGCGCGAACGGTTCTGCCAGGAAATCAAAAAAATTGAGACTCCTTCAGGAAGTGGGATGGAATACCAACAGGAGTGGAAATTTTTCCAACCCCTGGGTTTCTTAAAAGATACACTCACTCCGCGTCGGTATGTAGTTTACCTTATTCAATATTTTAGTGATGCAAAATGCATATTTTAATATTGCAGTACTCGAAATAATTATACGACCGAATTTGATGATGAAGCATTACAATGCGTTCCTCCTGACGCTTCTCCTCCTGTTCCTTCAACTCCTGTTCCTCGCAAGAATTCAAAAAGGACTATAAACGAACTTTGCTTAAAGTTCGAAGAGGCCATTGAACATATAATAGCAGAACCGAACGATGAGGAAACACCTGACGAGGTGTTTGCCAAATCGCTGCTATGTCTAATGAAGGACCTGCCCTCGTGTGTCAAAGACAGATTCCAAGCTGAAACCTATGCAAAGTTGTACCTACTGCGTTCAGAACACTTACTTTAAGTTCATAGGTAAATTGAACCTTTAATTTTATTTAATTTATGGTATGGTTGTGAAAACTATGTAGACTGAATAATATACAAAACCTTTTAGTTTATTTAATGTTTACTTAATTTTTGAACTAAAACTATGAATTTAATACTTTGTGAAAACTATGTACACTGAATAGTGTACCTTTTAATTTATTTAATTTGTGAACTACAACATACAAAACCTTTTAATTTATTTAATGTTTATTTAATTCTTTTAATTTAATTAATGTTTATTTATGTGAACTAAAACTATGTAAACTAAAAATATATGAATATAAATAAAACAAGAAAAATATTTTAATGCCTTATTTTTTCTTTTTATTTATATGTACATGTATAAGGGTTTTATGTTGTTTATTATAAGTGTTGTTTATAATAAGCGTATTTAATTATTAAAAAACTAATTATTAAAAATATAAAAGTATAATTTAATTATTAAAAAACTGGCATAAGGAATTCCTTATTTACGTCGATATTCTTCCGCCATACTGATGAATGTTAGGAGATGGTCCAATAGAGATAATATTATTCCTAACTTCGTTTCGCCAGAGTCCATCGTGGAGTTCACCATTTCTGTCTTCCCAATCAATAAATTCACTCGGAACATATGCATTTACATTTTCATCAGTTAGCATTATAAAATTATGCAAAGTTATACATGCTAAAACTATTCTTTCTGCATTTTCCGGAAGGAAATGCAGTGTCTGCAAAAGAATCCGCCATCGAGCCACTAAAATACCAAAAGCGTTTTCTATGGTACGGCGAGCTCTTGATAATCTTCTGTTAAATTCATCTTTTTGTCTCGACAATACATCGCCTGTGTAAGGACGCATTACATTCGGTCCCAGAGGAAATGCAGCAACACCAACAAAAAAATGTGGAATTTGAATTTCAGAATTTGGCAACTTCTTTGGAGACGGTATAGGAAATTCTTGGTTGAGAAGTTGCTTCCCAAATACACTTTGTTGAAAAATTCCTACATTTACATATATAAATATTTGAATTAAATTAATATTTTAATATAATTTAAAACAAGTTTATACCTCCATCGCTTTGACTTCCTTATGCTCCAATATCTACTTGAGTAAATCGATATTTTGCGTCGCAGGCTGCTAGCAAAACGATCGAGAAAAATTTTTTGTAGCAGAAATATTGGCTACCACTGTTAGAGGGCACTGAATAGCGATGTGCTTGCCGTCAATAGCCCCAATGCAGTTGGGCATATCCCAAAGGTTCCAGAAATCTTCTGCTATGCGTTTATATACACTAGCATTTGGCTGTGAAACGTATATTCTCCCCAACTTCTTCCAAATAAGTTCCGGGGTTTCCAATATTATTGAACGAACTGTCGCCGTGCCGAGATGGAAGAAACAAGCAGTTGATTGAAAGGATGTTGCGTGTTAGCTTAGCTTATTCACTGAAAGTAAAATTTGACATTACCTTATTTTAAGTAATTGAACCCGAAACGAATAAATAAAATTCCCATCTTTTGTTTCTATTTGCAAACGCCGAAATACTTACCATACTCCATGACAGCCGTCAGTTGAGTTGGCAACCTCTCATTCTACGCTCTTTCGCATTGTGAGAGAGGATAGCAGTTTCCGTAGTAAAAGGATTGCCATTCGCAATATTCGGAACAACAAATATATGGATTTATTTATGAATGAGGCGGAAACTTTGTAGTAAGAAATAGGAGAAACGGGAATATGAAAAGCAAAAGGCAACGAGCAACTGCGAATCATGATCTCCTGGTAGGGTGGTGGGATGAAACTATATGTGTGAGAAAATGTCTGTCCGAACCGGAATTTTTTTTGGTAGAATTTAAATGGCATGTAAATTCACTTAGCAACAACGGTGGATATGTAGGCAGAATTTCTTTTTGATATTTCGAACATTCCAAATACATGATATTTGTTATATATGTACATATATAAATACATATATACAGGGAAAAGTTCCGCAAGTGGAAAATATAGTTTTAGGAGGTATACGATTTTGCTGGGAGGTCAGGTTAGGAACACAAGGAAAAGGTACAGAGGTTACGCGGAAAATACGAAAGTCTGGATGAGGATTGGCGAGTAAACCGTGAGACCGAGCAGATCGTGCGGTCCGAAAGATCGTAAAAATTTAAAGTAAACATCCAGAATTAAAGTTCAGAAAAAAATCAAGTCATAAAAAGAAGGATAAAATTAAGTGTATAATTTCGGCGGTGCAGAGAAAAGAAAGGTAAAAACTACGGAACCAAGATCGCTCCGGAGACCGATATTGAAGAGCAGGAAACTATCGACAGCAAGAAAAAAACCTCAAGGAAAGTCGCAGCTAACAACAGCCAGGACCGGAAACAGAAGGATATCCGGGAGCAACAGATTAGTATACACAAATATAGATATATGCACAGAAATACGCATGTAAAAATGATTTACAAAAAAAAAATTAATATTATAATTCTGTTAATATTTTGCCACCACATTAACCTGCTCAATAAGAAGCTCAGTATACTAAAAATTAAAAAGTTCTTGTCTGTTCTAACAGTCGCAAAAATTTAAAAGAGAAAAGAAAAAAAAATTTAAATATACAGAAAAATTTACATACATTATATATATATATCAACGTCGGAAGACGAACAAAAAGCACCAAATTTTACATATATATCTGTAAATTTTCTTCTGCCGCTACAAAAATTGTTCATTACAGTTTTTTTTTTAAAATTTATGTACTGTATTTTAATTTTTATAAAATTTATTTTAAAATTTATTTATTTGTATTATTAAACTGATTTAATTTAATTTAACTTGTACATTTAATTTTTAATTTATTTAATGTAATTTATTTAATGTAATTTATTTTTCTTTCTAGTTGTCATTTAATATTTCTTTTCTATATGTATTAATCTTATAACACTATTAAGTACTTCTTTTTGTTCATGTGTGTGTAAAAGTGCAGCAAGTCAGCGTAATTCACTGTAGTGTAAAAGAAGAAAAAAGGGGGGTGGAAGCCGTAGAGACCGCCCGTAAATTAATCTCTCAGTCCTTTAGGGAGCTCCTTAGGGATAGTGGGGAACCTGTTGGGTTGGATAGGTCAGTTTTGTTCACAAAATTTCACGAAGATTATCAGTGACTGCGGCGCTTAATAGTTCAAAAGAAGAAGAGAAATTTTGTTTAACGTAAGAAATACATGTTTGCTAAATGTGAATGCAATTATAGCATATGTAATACAATATACTTTGTTATTGGAATTTTTGAAATATATAAAGAAAAAAAAGGAAATATTGAAATGACCTGCTAAAGTGTATTTGAGGGGGTTTGGTGGGCAGCGAAAAGAGGAGATTGATGCAATGTAGAGCGGGAAGGGAGAGAGAAAGACACCTTCCGCAAACGGAAGTTATTGTGACTGCCGAGACCTGATCTGACAGGGTTAAGAACTGCGCCCTGACCGGAGCTAGCAAGGCGAAGTCAGATCAGGTGAAAGACCAAACCGGCTAGTTAACAATATGGCGCCCAAGTGAAAAGCAGACTTTCGGTTTCTTCTCCGCAGCGTCTCCCGAGCATGACGGCTTGATCGGACAAAGCAGCCAAGTTCAATAGCGCGTGCAAAGGAGGCACTACTGATAAGTAACCGCAGGCAGAAACTATGATTTGTTAGGTTTTTTTTTTGTGATAAAATAAATAAGCTTTTTCTCCTCCGCAGGTTTTCTTGAGCCGTCTGACTTGGACGCAGAATAAACCAAGTCCAATAGGTGAAAGAAATACTGCGGATGAGCAACAGCAGGCTCAAACAGTATTCGATTGTTTGTTGTTTTTTTTTTGTTCGTAAAATATGGTAGAAGTGGGCTTTGCGGTTTTTCTTCTACAGAGTTTCCCCACGCACGATGGCTTGGACTGGCTAACTAGCTAGGTCGAACTGCATCGAGTAAAGGAAGCGCTGTGTAAGAACAACCGCATGCAGAAATGGGAACGTACAAAGTAAATCACAGTTTCTTATAGAAGTCGCGACTGTCTTCTCCCGTGTCTCCAAAAACCGATGGCTTGGATAAGCTACGGAATGCAAAGTCCAATAGCATCGAAGTGCGTAGGCACGGGCGTCGAAGAGCCGTAGTCGAAAGATAAAAGAAAGGTTCGTAAGTGAGAAGACAGCATAGCGTGTTGTTTATGAAGAGAACAGTCCACCCGCAGACTTTCCGAGTTCTGATGTCTTAGATTGGCATCAAAGTCAAATCTAATTGCACGGATGACGAAGCACTACGAATAGAAAACGTACGCCCAGAGTCCAAAGCCGTGACTTGGAATGACAGAAATCAGCCCAAAGAAGAAAATTTAAAAGTGCTTTATTGTTTTTTTGTATTTTCGTGGTAATCTAGAAACGAAAGAAAAGAAAAAGAAATTCAATTGTCGTGTTTTACAAATACACAAAAATTAAAAATAATTTTTTTAAACAATATCTCATTAATAGTTAGTAAGAGTATTAAATTAGCACATACGTTGTTTAATTTTGTTATAATAGTGTTAAGATTAGTTGATTATTACATATTTTGTTTAAAATTTTTATTATATTAGTAGATTTCATTTAATTATTATCTATTTGGTTTGTTAGTATTATGTTAGTGAATTGAGAAATATTACGTTTTGTTTATTATAATTATTAGATTAGTATTTTCTTTGCTATTATATTTATAATTTCGTTGGATAATAATTACCATACATTTAATTATAAATTGTTTTGTTTTTTTTGAAAACATAATATCGTGATCGAGAATCTTTTTTGGTCATCGGTTTTAAGGTCATAGGTGATAGTGTACCAGGAGATACAGTTTCGCTTTTGTTTGAATGTCTAGTGATTCCCGTTCTCCGGATTTGCATTGTAAGCTTGTTTTCAGTGAAAGGTGAGGGGGGAGAATGAGTAAAATAGATCCAAAAGATAGCGCAAACTTAACAAAGAAGAGGAGGCACGTACAGTTTGACCTGAATAGATCGTCTCCCCAACTAAAACATCACAAAGACAATACGCCCCTTAAACAAATTGATAGGTCTATGGAAATAGAGTTAGAGAAAGCGAGCGGAGTAGGCACCGATTTCTACATAGATTTGTCACGAACACTAATAATGCCTAAACCCGTAAACGAACCAAATCGACAGGTAAACGCACACCGTGGTGCGGTTCCTAAAACGACTGCAAACGTAACATCTAACCCAAATAAAAATCACGCGAATCCTAACACCAACAGAGATGGCAGACATTGGTCCTCTGATCCCAACTTGAGTTCCATTGGGTTTTGTGAAAATCCGAAGCATGGCAAGAAATACACGCATCCTTAAAGGCAGTTATAGAAAAGAATGTACAAGAAGGGATGGGAGCAGGAATGCTGAGATTATGGGGCAAGTAGAAGAGATGATGAGACCGATAGAAAACGCGCAAAACATGAACAATATAGCTAGGGAGAGAGAAAACACTAGCAATAATAGTACTAGGTGGGTGACGGCTGAAGATTCTCAGGCTAGTGCAGCGTTACAATACACAATGCGCGATAATGAGTGGCGTAGTACGAACGCAGGATGGGGAAACGGAGCTAGAAATCATGTACAGCAACCGGATGGATGGCACCATAACCATAATGTTGGAGCGAAGGGAGAAAATTTTCACGCACAATTTCCGCCTACGTCGGGTGGAAGATATGTTCCAAATAATGCTCCTTGGAATTCTCGTGGTAACGGAAGCAATCAGCACGCGCAATATATGGTTCCGAACGTGATAAAAATAGAAAAGTGGGGTTTAGTATTTAACAGACAGAAGAATGGTATCTCAGTAGAAAATTTTATATTTCGTGTTGAGCACTTACAACCGCAATACAATTACACTTGGCCAGAAGTGGTAAGGGATTTCCATTTGCTCCTGTTAGGTGAAGCTAAAGAATGGTATTGGCTATTCATCAAGGCTAATGTGAGGCCATCCTTAAAATATGCGCTAATTCGAAGATTTCAGTCGAATCAGTCAGACTATGATGTTATGACTGAATTGAAAGAGCGTAAGCAACAGCCGGGAGAGTCTGTGGACACTTACTTTCATACAGTGGGAAAAATTTGTTCGCATTTTCTAAATCCTCCTCCTGAAATGCGGATAATAAAAATAATCAAAATAAATCTTAGGGATTACATAACTAGGTTGGTATACCCGATGGCAATTATGTCTATTGAACAACTCCGCGAGGAGTGCAATAATATTGAGAAGAATTGCCCGACACGAGAAACGCGTGGTTGGACACAACCGAATGCGAGATACCCACGCCACGTCAATGAGTTTACTGTGCAGAGACAAGACGGGTATGACGACTTGGAGTACAGTGAGTCTGAAGAAATTAAAGAGGTTACAATGGGATCTCAAAAAAATAACAAAATGCCAAACCAGACTGCCGCAAAAGCTTTAGTTTGTTGGAACTGCAGGCAACCAGGCCACGTATATATGAACTGTGAGTCTCCGCAGCGTAGCATCTTCTGCTATAAATGTGGTTTAGTGGATGTGATCACGCCAAAATGTCCAACATGTTCTAAGGGAAACGGCAAAAGGAGCGCGGTTACAGCGGGGGTGTCGCGTTCCCAACAAAATCCCGTGAATTCATGGAGAAATTCATGAAACCGCTGTTTGGCGGCGGTTCTTGACATAAAAAAATTTCGTCCGTATGTCGAAATGATGCCATTCACAGTTATAACTGATCACGCAAGTCTCAAGTGGCTAATGTCACTGAAAGATTTAAGCGGTCGGTTGGCTCGTTACAATTGCAAAGCTTCAACTTCGAAATCGAACACCGTAAAGGCTCAGAAAATATAGTACCAGATACATTGTCTAGGGCAATCGAAGAGACTGAATTGTCGGGAGAAATGTTGACGGGAATTGAAACTACGGAGTTCGAATCCCCTGAGTATTTGCAATTGGTAACTGTAGTAAATGAGAATGGAGAAAGGTTGCCAGATCTCAAGGTTGAAAATGGAATGATTTTCAAACGCACTGTGTTCGACTGACAAGATGAGGGATCGGAAAATAGTTGGAAGTTGTGGGTACCAGAAGGGTTAACATTTACTCTCATTGAAAAAGCCCATAATCCAGCCACGTCAGCACACGGCGGAATAACAAAAACGTTGCATAGGTTAAGACAGTTGTATTATTGGCCGAGAATGACAACACATGTACGGACGTGTGTAAATAACTGTAGGGTTTGTAAAGAGACGAAAGCCTCAAATCAGGAAATGCGGCCAGGAATAGGACAGGAAGTGATCACCAATAGGCCATTTCAAAAGTTATATATCGATTTCTTAGGGAAATATCCGCTTTCTAAAAAAGGCAATAGTCACATTTTTATAGTAGTGGACCACTTTTCTAAATTCATTTTCCTGAAAGCTATGAAAGAAGTGGTCGATTTCCTAATACAGGAAGTTTTCTATAAATTTGGGGTGCCAGAAATCATACATAGTGATAATGGCAAGGAATTTATTTCAAAAGAATTCTTCAGTATGATAGAAAAGTTTAAAGTAAAACATCTGAGAACAGCGTTATATTCACCACAATCCAATGCGGCCGAAAGAGTTAATCGCTCAGTGCTAGCAGCTATTAGAGCGTATTTAGAAAACGACCATCGCGATTGGGACATGTTTCTGCCCGAAATTGAATGCGCGTTGCGCACATCCGTACATTCAGCAACCGGTGTAAGTCCGTTTTTTGCTTTATTCGGTTACAATATGTTTCTGAAGGGAACAGACTACCATTTAGCTCGCAAACTGCATTCATTAAATGATCCACAAATAGATATTCTAAACCGAGAAGACAGATTGGAACTATGGAGAAATAAGATTAAGCGAAATCTCCATAATGCATATCAGATAAGTTCGCAGAGATATAATAAACGCAAAAGAGATGTACAATTTGAACAAGGTCAGGAGGTTTACAAACGCAATTTCGTACTTAGTGACTTTAAACGCAATATAAACGCGAAATTCTGTCCCAAGTTTACGAAATGTCGAATAGTTAAAACTGTAGCAAATAATATGTATGAAGTAGAAAATCTGCAAGGAAAACTCTTAGGCATATACCATGCAAAAGATCTTAAACAATAAAATGTTCAATATAAATCCACGCAATATTCTAGTGCAATAATAGTAATTAAGAAATGTGCAATATTTACACCTTACATGTCGAGTTGCCTAGTGTAGAAGTAGGGCGTGTAACACAAGTAGGCATAGGAGTTCCTTGTGGACGAAGAATCAATGCACGCAGTCCTGTAGTTTTGTTTTTTTGTTGGCTGAATATAATGACACCAACACCTGAAAACATAAACTAACACAAAGTAAACGCTTAAGATGTGGATGATCCGATATACATACTTCCCTGTATGTTACTTGCATAAAACAAGATACCGCGTGACCACGATGAACCGGCTAGCTTAGTCAGAAGCATGAGACGTCGTAGGGGTGATGTGGGCGAAGGCCTACGTTGGGCACCGCTGCATTAAGGATATACACATGTAGATATCACAAAAACGATCGCACACTGCCCTTGTTGCAGCCAAAAGCTTTCCAAATGCAGTGTTTTGTTGCGTGTTAGCTTAGCTTATTCACTGAAAGTAAAATTTGACATTACCTTATTTTAAGTAATTGAACCCGAAACGAATAAATAAAATTCCCATCTTTTGTTTCTATTTGCAAACGCCGAAATACTTACCATACTTCATGACAGCCGTCAGTTGATTTGGCAACCTCTCATTCTACGCTCTTTCGCATTGTGAGAGAGGATAGCAGTTTCCGTAGTAAAAGAATTGCCATTCGCAATATTCGGAACAACAAATATATGGATTTATTTATGAATGAGGCGGAAACTTTGTAGTAAGAAATAGGAGAAACGGGAATATGAAAAGCAAAAGGCAACGAGCAACTGCGAATCATGATCTCCTGGTAGGGTGGTGGGATGAAACTATATGTGTGAGAAAATGTCTGTCCGAACCGGAATTTTTTTTTGGTAGAATTTAAATGGCATGTAAATTCACTTAGCAACAACAGTCGATATGTAAGCAGAATTTCTTTTTGATATTTCGAACATTCCAAATACATGATATTTGTTATACATATATATACATACATATATAAATACATATATACAGGGAAAAGTTCCGTAAGTGGAAAATATAGTTTTAGGAGGTATACGATTTTGCTGGGAGGTCAGGTTAGGAACACAAGGAAAAGGTACAGAGGTTACTGGATGAGGATTGGCGAGTAAACCGTGAGACCGAGCAGATCGTGCGGTCGGAAAGATCGTAAAAATTTAAAGTAAACATCCAGAATTAAAGTTCAGAAAATTAAGTGTATAATTTCGGCGGAAATACGCATGTAAAAAATGATTTACAAAAAAAAAAATTTTTGCTCTTAATATTATAATTTTGTTAATATTTTGCCACCACATTAACCTGCTCAATAAGCTCAGTATACTAAAAATTAAAAAGTTCTTGTCTGTTCTAACAGTCGCAAAAATTTAAAAGAGGAAAGAAAAAAAAATTTAAATATACAGAAAAATTTACATACATTATATATATACATATATCAACGTCGGAAGACGAACAAAAAGCACCAAATTTTACATATATATCTATAAATTTTCTTCTGCCGCTACAAAAATTGTTCATTACAGTTTTTTTTTAAATTTATGTACTGTATTTTAATTTTTATAAAATTTATTTTACAATTTATTTATTTGTATTATTAAAATGATTTAATTTAATTTAACTTGTACATTTAATTTTTAATTTATTTAATGTAATTTATTTTTGTTTCTAGTTGTCATTTAATATTTCTTTTCAATATGTATTAATCTTATAACACTATTAAGTACTTCTTTTTGTTCATGTGTGTGTAAAAGTGCAGCAAGTCAGCGTAATTCACTGTAGTGTAAAAGAAGAAAAAAGGGGGGTGGAAGCCGTAGAGACCGCCCGTAAATTAATCTCTCAGTCCTTTAGGGAGCTCCTTAGGGATAGTGGGGAACCTGTTGGGTTGGATAGGTCAGTTTTGTTCACAAAATTTCAGGAAGATTATCAGTGACTGCGGCGCTTAATAGTTCAAAAGAAGAAGAGAAATTTTGTTTAACGTAAGAAATACATGTTTGCTAAATGTGAATGCAATTATAGCATATGTAATACAATATACTTTGTTATTGGAATTTTTGAAATATATAAAGAAAAAAAAGGAAATATTGAAATGACCTGCTAAAGTGTATTTGAGGGGGTTTGGTGGGCAGCGAAAAGAGGAGATTGATGCAATGTAGAGCGGGAAGGGAGAGAGAAAGACACCTTCCGCAAACGGAAGTTATTGTGACTGCCGAGACCTGATCTGACAGGGTTAAGAACTGCGCCCTGACCGGAGCTAGCAAGGCGAAGTCAGATCAGGTGAAAGACCAAACCGGCTAGTTAACAATATGGCGCCCAAGTGAAAAGCAGACTTTCGGTTTCTTCTCCGCAGCGTCTCCCGAGCATGACGGCTTGATCGGACAAAGCAGCCAAGTTCAATAGCGCGTGCAAAGGAGGCACTACTGATAAGTAACCGCAGGCAGAAACTATGATTTGTTAGGTTTTTTTTTTGTGATAAAATAAATAAGCTTTTTCTCCTCCGCAGGTTTTCTTGAGCCGTCTGACTTGGACGCAGAATAAACCAAGTCCAATAGGTGAAAGAAATACTGCGGATGAGCAACAGCAGGCTCAAACAGTATTCGATTGTTTGTTGTTTTTTTTTTGTTCGTAAAATATGGTAGAAGTGGGCTTTGCGGTTTTTCTTCTACAGAGTTTCCCCACGCACGATGGCTTGGACTGGCTAACTAGCTAGGTCGAACTGCATCGAGTAAAGGAAGCGCTGTGTAAGAACAACCGCATGCAGAAATGGGAACGTACAAAGTAAATCACAGTTTCTTATAGAAGTCGCGACTGTCTTCTCCCGTGTCTCCAAAAACCGATGGCTTGGATAAGCTACGGAATGCAAAGTCCAATAGCATCGAAGTGCGTAGGCACGGGCGTCGAAGAGCCGTAGTCGAAAGATAAAAGAAAGGTTCGTAAGTGAGAAGACAGCATAGCGTGTTGTTTATGAAGAGAACAGTCCACCCGCAGACTTTCCGAGTTCTGATGTCTTAGATTGGCATCAAAGTCAAATCTAATTGCACGGATGACGAAGCACTACGAATAGAAAACGTACGCCCAGAGTCCAAAGCCGTGACTTGGAATGACAGAAATCAGCCCAAAGAAGAAAATTTAAAAGTGCTTTATTGTTTTTTTGTATTTTCGTGGTAATCTAGAAACGAAAGAAAAGAAAAAGAAATTCAATTGTCGTGTTTTACAAATACACAAAAATTAAAAATAATTTTTTTAAACAATATCTCATTAATAGTTAGTAAGAGTATTAAATTAGCACATACGTTGTTTAATTTTGTTATAATAGTGTTAAGATTAGTTGATTATTACATATTTTGTTTAAAATTTTTATTATATTAGTAGATTTCATTTAATTATTATCTATTTGGTTTGTTAGTATTATGTTAGTGAATTGAGAAATATTACGTTTTGTTTATTATAATTATTAGATTAGTATTTTCTTTGCTATTATATTTATAATTTCGTTGGATAATAATTACCATACATTTAATTATAAATTGTTTTGTTTTTTTTGAAAACATAATATCGTGATCGAGAATCTTTTTTGGTCATCGGTTTTAAGGTCATAGGTGATAGTGTACCAGGAGATACAGTTTCGCTTTTGTTTGAATGTCTAGTGATTCCCGTTCTCCGGATTTGCATTGTAAGCTTGTTTTCAGTGAAAGGTGAGGGGGGAGAATGAGTAAAATAGATCCAAAAGATAGCGCAAACTTAACAAAGAAGAGGAGGCACGTACAGTTTGACCTGAATAGATCGTCTCCCCAACTAAAACATCACAAAGACAATACGCCCCTTAAACAAATTGATAGGTCTATGGAAATAGAGTTAGAGAAAGCGAGCGGAGTAGGCACCGATTTCTACATAGATTTGTCACGAACACTAATAATGCCTAAACCCGTAAACGAACCAAATCGACAGGTAAACGCACACCGTGGTGCGGTTCCTAAAACGACTGCAAACGTAACATCTAACCCAAATAAAAATCACGCGAATCCTAACACCAACAGAGATGGCAGACATTGGTCCTCTGATCCCAACTTGAGTTCCATTGGGTTTTGTGAAAATCCGAAGCATGGCAAGAAATACACGCATCCTTAAAGGCAGTTATAGAAAAGAATGTACAAGAAGGGATGGGAGCAGGAATGCTGAGATTATGGGGCAAGTAGAAGAGATGATGAGACCGATAGAAAACGCGCAAAACATGAACAATATAGCTAGGGAGAGAGAAAACACTAGCAATAATAGTACTAGGTGGGTGACGGCTGAAGATTCTCAGGCTAGTGCAGCGTTACAATACACAATGCGCGATAATGAGTGGCGTAGTACGAACGCAGGATGGGGAAACGGAGCTAGAAATCATGTACAGCAACCGGATGGATGGCACCATAACCATAATGTTGGAGCGAAGGGAGAAAATTTTCACGCACAATTTCCGCCTACGTCGGGTGGAAGATATGTTCCAAATAATGCTCCTTGGAATTCTCGTGCAACAGACCTGGAGCAACAGATTAGTATACACAAATATAGATATATGCACAGAAATACGCATGTAAAAATGATTTACAAAAAAAAAATTAATATTATAATTCTGTTAATATTTTGCCACCACATTAACCTGCTCAATAAGAAGCTCAGTATACTAAAAATTAAAAAGTTCTTGTCTGTTCTAACAGTCGCAAAAATTTAAAAGAGAAAAGAAAAAAAAATTTAAATATACAGAAAAATTTACATACATTATATATATATATCAACGTCGGAAGACGAACAAAAAGCACCAAATTTTACATATATATCTGTAAATTTTCTTCTGCCGCTACAAAAATTGTTCATTACAGTTTTTTTTTTTAAATTTATGTACTGTATTTTAATTTTTATAAAATTTATTTTAAAATTTATTTATTTGTATTATTAAACTGATTTAATTTAATTTAACTTGTACATTTAATTTTTAATTTATTTAATGTAATTTATTTAATGTAATTTATTTTTCTTTCTAGTTGTCATTTAATATTTCTTTTCTATATGTATTAATCTTATAACACTATTAAGTACTTCTTTTTGTTCATGTGTGTGTAAAAGTGCAGCAAGTCAGCGTAATTCACTGTAGTGTAAAAGAAGAAAAAAGGGGGGTGGAAGCCGTAGAGACCGCCCGTAAATTAATCTCTCAGTCCTTTAGGGAGCTCCTTAGGGATAGTGGGGAACCTGTGGAGAGAAGGTTGGATAGGTCAGTTTTGTTCACAAAATTTCAGGAAGATTACCAGTGACTGCGGCGCTTAATAGTTCAAAAGAAGAAGAAGAGAAATTTTGTTTAAGGTAAGAAATACATACATGTTTGCTAAATGTGAATGCAATTATAGCATATGTAATACAATATATTTTGTTATTGGAATTTTTGAAATATATAAAGAAAAAAAAGGAAATATTGAAATGACCTGCTAAAGTGTATTTGAGGGGGTTTGGTGGGCAGAGAAAAGAGGAGATTGATGCAATGTAGAGCGGGGAAGGGAGAGAGAAAGACAGCTTCCGGAAACGGAAGTTATTGTGACTGCCGAGACCTGATCTGACAGGGTTGAGAACTGCGCCCTGACCGGAGCTAGCAAGGCGAAGTCAGATCAGGTGAAAGACCAAACTCTTAAGGAATGTTTTTCCAGAAATAGTTTTATTAAATTTAACAAGAGTTCGAATATCTCAGGTCGCATTCGTGTATAAATAAGAAATTTTTGGTGATCAATTTCTTTCATCCTACGGAAATAAATTAGTGCTGTTTCTTTTCTGTTCCTATTTATTTCCCTTATAGCACAGGATCGCCTTTTTTTTTCTTTATATTTATTATTTCTTCAAAATAGCTTAACGCCTTTATACCATATATTATTTTCCTTGCTTCTAATTTTTTAAATTTTTTATTCATTGTTCTATGATTTTTTTTATAAGATTTTTCAATTGCGGACTTTTTGACAGCTTTGACAACAGAAAACAATAAAGTTCACCTAAGCATATAACCAGTCAGTAAGCATTATAGCCAGTCTTCGGCATTTGACATGCAGTTCGTTCACTTCTGACAGTTGCTTATGCCAGCTTAAGCATATTATAATTGGGCCTTTGGTCTAGTGCGCTGGACTGTTGCCGGTGCTGAATGTAGATCGAACGGCATCACGCGCCATTGTAATAGCCCTCTTCCTGGAACCGTGAAAGCTGTGTATTGTTTGCCGCGCCAGTGTCAATTGTTGCGTCGACCTCTTCTTCATTGAGGAACACCCTGGCGAAGATGCGTCCTTTTTCGACTCGAAGACTGGCATTTACTGCTCGCGAGTGTTCTTCCTTGGGAATTCCACCTCCACTCGCTGTGGGCGGAGTCCCGATGCGTTTCCCAGTTGTGTTCAGCAGCATTCGATTGTTCGGACTCCTCACGTGGGATGGGCTCACCCCTGCCCCGAGTCCATTCGCGCATTGTTCCAATCTCCTATCGCACCTATTATAACGGCAACCAGTCCGGAGTTATTGAGGAACTCAACTGGTAGTAGTTTTGACTACGAGGTCTGACCAGAGGCCTTTTTCTGGTACCACGGGTTGTCAGTAGGCCCCGGATTTTATCCGAGCTGACATGAGGTAGGCCCCCTAGTGGGAGTGTCGTGGTGGCTGTGGTTAAAACCCAAACGTACGCGGGTAGAGCCTGGCTCGATGTGGAGTTGCATTGCAACCGGGTGCCGTGACCCACAGAACGGCAGAGGTTTAAGATAGTCCTCAACCCTTCACCAAAGGGGGGGTCATGTCCTTGATGCATGACTTCGAATTGGTACCAGTTGGCTGGATGGATGGGATCTCGTATGCGGTCTGCATGTGCATACTGCATGTATGTGGATCCTCTTCTGTTTGGTCTGCTGGGGCGTTGGTTGGCGCTTAATTCAACTACGGGTGTGACGGCACACCGAGAGTTTAAGCCTCTATCGAGGCAGGCACTCACGTAAAACACCAGTGGCATCTGTTCGGACTCCTCGTTGTCCGCACTCCCACCAGAAGAGAACCTGACGGTTGCGACATCCTTGCGCTCCTTGATACTGACTAACCGGGGCAATGGCTCTAAGGTCTACTCCTTCGGCGGCTAGACACTCGAACCCTTCGGCTAATGTCATCAGCTCCTGCAGCGTGTGGAAGTCCATCCGTTTGATATAGAACTGAAATTCGGTCCTACGTTCCCGTAGGGTTCGAAACGCGAGGTGGCACATCCGTTCCAGCTTCTGTGTTTCGTCATAGTCTGCGTATAGTTTTGTAGGCGGATCACATAGTCTTTGAACCTTTCTGGTTCCATCTGACGTGAGCTACGGATTTTGTTCTCCAGAAATAGCGAGGAGGTAGGAAGAAATTATGGAAGCCTTTTTTAAATACTTCCCATCGTTGCCACTTTGCGTTATTGTTACGGTACCATAACAATGCTTTTTCCCTCCAGCATATCTGGCATGGTTCTTGGTAGTAAGTCCAGGTTGAGGCCGAATGTTTCTGCCAACTCTTCGATCCTCTCCGTAAATAGAAAAGGATCCTTGTCTCCATCATATCTCTCTGACCATTTCCGGACGATGTCGATGACGATGAAGTAGTGTTGAGACGGGACCCCAGGTATGGGCGCTGCGGTGTGGTCAGGTAGCACGAACGGAGTTTTCGTGTCGATTACTCTTAGTCTGTCCGTCGTTGCTTCTTGTTGGACTGGTGTTGGTTCCGGAGTTTTCACTCTCGCTTGCTGTGTGGATGCGCTTCTCCTGCCATATTTCAGCTCGAATGCCTTCAATTGGTCGTCTACATCTGACTCGTGGATCTCGTCACTGATCCAGTCGCAGAACCGTTTTCGATGGTCTTAAAATGAGCCTTCTGTGTTGAGTCCATACGTCAACATGTTGCTCCTCAGCTCTTCCTTGGAGAGTTTGTACACCCATCCAATATACCATTATATCATTGCCTTATTTTCTCTGTTTTGTCTTTTGTGCAATCAGTCCCTGTTCGGGCGCCACTTGTAATGAACTTTCGGCCGGGATAATCTCAGCGGCCTCCAGGGTTCAAATTACAAAACTCAGATTCGGTTGTATTTTATTTTATTTTTAATTTGGTTCACAATTATTAACTGGCGAAAGTTTTGGCCATGAATCCAACTGAAGTAACGTGGCATGAATTTCATTAAAACCGATAGAAAAAGCTTTGCATCATGCACGAACTGAGAATGTTTAAAATTATTGTTGGTTGCATGCACAAATTACAAAAGGTATCTTGTAGTTGATTTCCCCACTCGAAAACGTGCGGCACAGGTGAAATTCAAGAACAAACAGAACGAGCAATTTTTTAGAAGTTGAAGATCTTTCGAACAAATAAGAAGCCACCAATATAGAAAATGAGAAGAGTGTTTTATTTCAAGAAATGTACATATAAATATAAAAATGTGTATCCATACGAAAACTAAAAAAACGTAATAATAAATTGTTCAAATAAATTTGGCTGGAAACAACAAACCAATATGTGATTGAAATTTATAATAATAATGTAAAGTGTTGTGTTTTGCCGAAAGGGTGAGTTGAATGAGATGTTGAGTGAAAACGGTTTTGTTTTTGTTGTGTGTTTATGTGATTATAAATTGCAATTATAATGTTTGTTTTTTGGTCACTGTTTAATTTTAAGTATTTAGTTAAATGTATATAAATGTGAATATGTTGGGATAATCAAAGATGATGATGTTTTGTGTTCGATGTCTTTCGCTTGATATTTGCCGCTAAAGTGATGAAGTGAAGGACGTCGCTGGCGAGCGTCGGCCGTTCGCTCGTCCACCTACGACTCGGTGGTGAGAAGCCCGCAGTCGAGCTTTCCGGTCGCCTCTTCCAACCCGCGACATGTCAGCAGGGTGAGAGTCCGCTGACAAGCGCAGTCAGAAGAGGCGACCCGAAACGAGCGGCGTTTGGTGTAAACATTCCGCCCGCCTTGCAGGACTGCAACACGTCCCCCACGGAGCCAAAGTTGCATGCAACGAGTTATCACGATAACGAGCGTTATGGTGCACATATGAATAGACGCGCAAGGCTCTGGCTAGCGAGGAAAATCTTTCGAGTGGATCTACGTCGCTATTGAGGGAAATATGAAGCGCTTTCACTGGTTTTTCTTCAAGGGCTGTAGCAAACTCGGAAGGAGTTCGGGCTAGCGATCTTTGTCGTAGATGAGCCATGGCGGACCATTCCACCAAAGGGAGCTCAGAGCTAATTTTTGTTGGGTGACACCGCGGCTATCTAAATCGGCAGGATTATCTTGCGATTCAACATGAAACCACTGAGTGTCTGGTACTCTCTCAATGATTCTAGACACGCGGTTTGCCACGAAGGTGGCCCAGATACAAGGAGGCTTTCTAAGCCAAGCAAGAACAATTCTGTCCAGCAGAAAACGTTGCCTGGTCGTACGTGCATGAGTGGTACTAAGGCGTCCACCATGTCGGCTAGTAGAGTGGCTTCGCATCTGCTAGCTCGAAGTCTCGAGGGAGAGTATGGAGCATCGCGCTGTCTAAAGAATGCGACGGGAGTTTTCCCGTGATTTCGGACAGCACTAGTGCGGTGACGTGGATTTGAAAGAGTGGGTCCTGCGGTGATTTGAGTATGAAATCGCAGGACCTGAAACTTTGGCCGAAACGGCTTCGTTGAGACCGGAGACCATTGCGTTTACAGGCTGCATTGAAAGTTTCAACATTTTTTGGATATGTTCCGATATGAACGATATCTCTGATCCTGGATCGATCAGAGCGCGAGCGATGTAGCAGATGTCATTATGGTATATTGTGACCATTGCAGTCCCTAACAACACCTGTTTTGGTGAGGCTGCGAAGCATACCTGGTGGGAATCCTGCTGAGCTTGAGGATTCCGTTGAGTTAGAGGAGTGGACTGCATGTTCATCGGTTGGGTTTTCCGGGCGGCTTGAGCCAAAGTTGAAGGCCTCGGAGCGGCATCAACTGTTGCGGGTCTCGGTGAGGGCTGTGGTCGATCGACGTTCGTGGCGCGATGGGGTTGAGATCGATCTGTGTTGAAGGCGCGCCGGGTAAAACCGTGCGCCGGATTCACGACAGTTGCCGTCTGTACACCAGTTCTTTTATCGTGTCTCCGCTCTTGGTAAGTTCTTTGGGTTGAACCTGGTGCAAGAGTCGAAGACAGACAGTTGTTACACAAGCGGTGTTTTCGGACGACATTCAGCCGCTGGTGAAACCAGCATTGGTTAACGGAGATTTCTGGACGATCTCCTTGGCTTCACCGGTAGTCTTCTTGTTGAGGTGGAACAGTTTTTCCACCGGCGCAGTTTTTTTGGATGTCACGGAAAGAGGGCCACGATAGGTAATCGCCGCGAAACACTTCGGTGTCACAGGGCAAACTAATATTGTAACCTGACGGACAGAGATAATGAGATGGGAAACTCTTTTCCCGCCAAAAAATGTGTCAAAATAAAATGAATATTTGCTACACGTATAGCGTACGTGTTATTCACCATAAGACGTCATGGTTTTATGACATTTTAAATGACGTTTCGTTTATTTACAGAAAGTTTTTGGAGGAATCGGGCAATAATTTTTGTTTATTGAATTAAATTCAATTAATAAGCACATTAAAGTAATAGATATTAAAATAAATCGTATATAAAAGTGTGTGCGTGGTATGGGAACACATCGACTTCGCTAATGAGATTCAACTAGCTACCGACGTCGCTATTGCAAAGTCGAAAATATTGGAGGAGAATCAATATTGGAGAATAACAATAGTTCCACATGCACAACAAAAAAATGGGGTAATTGTCTGAAATTTGATCAGATTTCATTTAACTATGTAATTCTTTTCTTTCTGCTAGTAGTAAACATATGAGCCCCAGTTTCACTCTGGTGGACAATGCCTGCAGGGAGTATTCTTGGCACGAAGGCGCAAGATCTGTTCAATCAAATTATGGAAAAAACATTGACTCTAATGATAGTAAGATTTCATTCCTCTTTATTATAACCTTTTACGAGTTTAACTTTTGAATTTTTTTAAAATACAGTACAACCTCCCTAATCCGGACAGATATAGTTTCAGCATCTGTCCGGATTAGTGGATCGTCCGGACTAGAGTTGAAATTAAATTTTAAACGCAATACATATTTGTTCATATATATTATTTATTTTTATTACTGAAAAGAAACATAAGTACTCATAAGAATTCATTTGTATTTAATTAATTTACAGAAACATAGAGGAACATACTAAAAGTGACCGAAAATATTCATTTTGAAAAATAAGAATTTATTTTTGTTTGAATACATGTATCTTTATGTAATTTGTCAGCTTTATTTTTAAATTCTTTTAAAAATAAAATATCCTTATCTGTCGCTTTAGTTTTTTCAGCCCATAAAATAGCTTTTGAAAACAGTTCACTTGCCTCTTTATGTGAGACTTTGTTTTGAGCATTTTCAGACTCCTCCAAAGAACTATAAAGTTCTTCAATATTTTGGTTAGCAATTACTGCCACTTGTCTGATTGATTTTCCACTATCAATTGTATCCAATATTTTGCACTTTTCTGCCAACGTTAATGTTTTATGTTGTCGTTTATTTACGGGAGCCATATTTACGTCTTAACTCCACGCAAACTCAAGTAAACTAAAATATTTTACACATTCTTTAATTCTTGCTCACACACAATGTTTATTTTGTCTAGCGGTAAAATAACGAAGAAATTTTACTGAGGAAAAAGAACACTTGTCCGGACTATAGAGGAAAAATTTCTAAACTGTCCGAAAAATTTAAATGTCCGGATTACTGGATAGTCCGAATTAGCGAGTGTCCGGATTAGGGAGGTTGTACTGTATTTTAAATTGAATATATAGGTAAATTCTAACTTCATAACGAAATTCAATAATTTATTCATTTAAAAGTTTTAGTTCATCAAAATTCTTGCTTCAATTTACTTCAGTATTTCTAATTTTTTTAATTTTCCCCTTTAGAAAAATCTTGAGATGAGCATTCAGGATGGTTTTGATTTAATAGCAATGTTTGATTCATTCAACTGATATTCTGATATCAACTTATGTGCCACAAGCTTCGGAGATGTAAGTCAAGATATTTCTACATACTAGGAGTTTTCGTTTCGAAATATTAGTTATTCATCCCCTTCTTATTTTGCTTAGATATTGGGACTCATTGCAACCAGCTATTTCGTGAGCAGTGCGTGCGTAAGCAAGATCACCGCAGTCAAGCTCTGGTCGCCAGCTTTTCATCCAACTGGAAAAAGTCACTGATGGAACTTGATCGAAGAGTTCTACTACTTTCATTTCCATCGCTGCTGACTAACTCACAGTTGCTACAGTTAGTTGTGGCTAGCTTGGTGCAATGTTAAAGCTACTGACAGAATATACGCGCGCAGCTGATCAGCACGCATATTGTTATTGTAGAAATTAAAATATACAAGAGCAGTTAACTTAAATTCTATTATATCGGTACAAACGGAAATAAAGACTAGCGAAAAGTTTAATACAAACTAAAACAATAAATAAATAAAAAATCTGGAAACAAGATATATACAAATAATAATATTATACAAATAAGAAATAAAGATGAAAAATAAAAAATTTTTGAAATTTGGGAATTTGTGCATTTTGATGTCCCCGGAACATTCTTTCTTGCATTCTTAAAAAATATGTGAAAAAGGAATTCAAAATTAGTAAATTTAAGCAAATTGTATAGTTTGTCTGTTCGCTTGAATTGAAAAATTCAATGAGGTGAACATTTTAATGACGTCACGGAACAGCGTTTCTGTTCACATTACCAGAAGAAATTATAAATGTACGATATTGTGTAAAAGTGTAAGTTGGAAAAAGTGTACTTAAACAAAATGAAAAATATGTTGATAACATGAAAAGAAAAGCTTAATTAGAATAATGTTTAATAAATTAGGCATATTTAACTACACTCATGTATTTTTCAACCAAAAAAAACATATTTTCAGTTAGATCGTAGCGCACTGGTAGCACTACTTAAGTACGAAAATGAACGTAATAGTGCGAGGTTTGCAAACCGGAAAACCGAATGTAATAATGAGGTGAATCAAATATGTAGATATGCCAACACCACATTCCATTTACCTATATATTTATATAAATTTAATAACCTATTTGCTTTTAATATTGTTTATTAGATAATATAATTAGGGTTTTTTTTTTCATTCATTTTTGGTAACTATTGAGATTGAGAGTGCAAATAAAGTAAAACGACTCGGTATAGGATTTGTTTTATTAATGTGTGTTCCTGAAAACTATATATATAAAAAACTAACTAAAAAGAATTTAGTATTGGTCTAAATTATAAAAATTAAGCAATAGCCTTGAAAAAAAATTTAAAACAAACTGGAATGTTAATAGCAATCCTGAAATTCTTTGTATATACATATATATACAAAATTTAAATGTTTTGATATATTTCAAAGAACCAAAAATAAGTGCATATATCTATAACTCACTTCAGTTTTCTAATTTTCCAGAACTTGAGAAAATTTTTTCCTCTGTGATTAAAAACTAATTCGTTGTATTTGAGAGTTAAATAATAAAAGGCACGTTTTAAATTTTGATTAAATGCAAAGTATATTAAAACGTTTCTTTAAAAGCTTGAACAAAATATTTTGCTTCACGATTCACAAATTTCTTGATAACAAATTGAAATTACAGTTAGTAACTTCAAGTGGTTGTTAAATAGCGTATCTGTAAATAATTGACATTCAATCATTGCACCAAGTTGGTATCTCAAAACAAAGGGTTCTGTCTAAGGTGTATAAAATAAAATTGTTACATATTCGGGGGTGCGAGTCTGGGGAGTTTCACAAAAAATTCCAAGAATGGGGTCTGAGTCTGGTGAGTATCTACACTAAAACGTCATCAATTATCGAGTTTTCACGAACACTACCATACAAAAACACAACCACCAAGATGCGATTTGACAACCAGAGTTGCACTTTTTAGAAGTTTCCTATCTCATTATCTCTGCTGACGGAGGACTTTCGACGAATGTGGCTTCCGCTGAGGCGGATGGAGTTGCCAGATTCTCAATCATTTCGATGATGGTGTCGGCTCATCGTAGGTAAACGGAGTAACAATGGCGTCGTCTCTCCTTCAGGGTTTTTAAAGTGCTTGCCTCCTCGCTCGTTGATTCCATTTTGGACATAATGTCGTCATACGTACATTTGATCGACATCCGTTGAGACTTGAGTTCGTCTCTTTGGATGTCGAGCGTGCGAATTGTGTGTTCCCGAGCAGGCGTTGCCTTAAAATCGACTTCGAACTCGACGAGAGCGTCGGCGAGACGAATAAAAGTATCGAGGGCAATCATCGTGAAAAATGTTACTAATGAAAAACGCTCAAAGGTTGTAAAAAAAAAAAATTAAATCCAGGAGCTAAACCTCTGTTGAAAAATGAGAAAATCAGAACAAACTCTTTAGTGTCTAGTTTATTTTTTATTATTTAGTATGGATTGTAACTATTTTTTTTACTAACGGAATTCATCGGTCGCCCACTGTACCGCACGATATGCCGATGCTCGCTGCTAACAGCACTAGGGATGATAGCGCACAGTTGAGCGTAAAGATTCGCCCCAGAGAGCAAATATCTCACTGATGAGATTTGCGACCTTGAGTTTCCTATGTGTGTCGAACTTTAGACACGCCTTCGAAGAGAGCGCTCACGAAATGAGCGTAAGCCTGATACACCAACGATCTAACGATGAGTGTATATAACTTCACTGCTTTCGTTAGCGAGCACCAAATGACTGTATTTGTTTCAACAGTGGGGCAAACTAAGGCTACACGAGAAGCGTGCGAGAATCTGATTTTGTCGAAGAACAAAAGAGAAATACACCAAAGATTGGTTGATCAGCAGAGTGTTGCAGATCGTAGGCTTATACCTAGTGCGTTTGTTTAAATGATTTTGATCACTCAAGCAAGGCCTTTGTTTTTTCTTCAATAACGAAAGAGCACGAAAAAAGAAACACGCAAAACCGACGTTTTTTCGATGCGAGTTTATGCGGGGCTGCGCAAAGTAATTGAGCACACAAGCACAGTTTTTTCTGTCTATCGAAAGAGCGCGACACCGAGTGAGAGAAAAAAAACCACAAACCCACATTTGTTTGCTCGCAACGGAGTTGGAGCACGCAAGCAAAGTTTTTAATCTCATCGTTTAAAGAGCGCGGCGCCGAGAGCAAAGAAAAACACAGACTAAAGTTCGAATATTTTTTGAGAGTGCGGCTGCACAAACCGGTTTGGAGCGCACTAATGATTTATGTATGAGCCACAAATATGGTAATCCACGTGATGGATTTTCTGGTTGAGGATACCGTTACACCGAGTTTTCGAAATTCGGGTGTACAGTCCTGCGCATATGTGACGTATATATTATATATATATATAATTATATACGGAAAATATTCACTTCTTTATGTTCATATACACAATTATATACAATTATCAAACATAATTGAAGCAATAAAATCAATATAATTGAATCAAAAGCAATACCTTTCCTTTTTTTGATGACTGGAGCGCGATCCGGCTCGAAGGACCGATGTTTTGCCGAAAGGTTGAGTTGAATGAGATGTTGAGTGTTGAGTGAGTATAAATTGTTGTGTTGAGTGTTTAATTTTAAGTATTTAGTTAAATTCACTCGTATATAAATTTGAATATGTTGGGATAATCAAAGATGATGCTGTTTTGTGCTCGATGTCTCTCGCTTGATATTTGCCGCTAAAGTGATGAAGCGAAGGACGTCGTTGGCGAGCGTCGGCCGTTCGCTCGTCCACCCACGACTCCGCAGTCGAACTTTCGGGTCGCCTCTTCCAAGCCGCGACATGTCAGCAGAGTGAGAGTCCGCTGACAAGCGCAGTCAGAAGAGGCGACCCGAGGAGAGCGCCGTTTGGCGTAAACATGTCAGCAGGGTGAGAGTCCGCTGACAAGCGCAGTCAAAAGAGGCGACCCGAGGAGAGCGCCGTTTGGCGTAAACATGTTGCCTTACAACAAGGTCTTTAACACTCCTTCTCAACACGTACATATATAAAATAACTATTTATAAATCTAATACAATCCCATAAGTTTAGTAAATCTTAACCTTTAACAAAATTTTTAGTTAGTATATCCGACATCACTAAGTCTGTACTAACGTAATTTAAAGAAATTACGAAACATTACGAATGTGATGAAATTTAATGTCTATATATTTCCTTCTTGAGTGATATACCGTATTCTTTACCAACTGCTGAGCGCTTTGGTTATCACTGTTTATAACCATTGGCGTATTATATTGAAAACCCATTTCTTTCAGCAACTTGATAATATAAACCGCTTCTTTTGCTGCAGCTGAAAGAGCCAAATATTCAGCTTCGGTGCTGCTGAGTGCTACTATACTTTGTTTCTTTGATTCCCACGAAAAAACACTACCGGTTGCCACAAATACGCAGCTCATATACGACTTTCTGTCAGCAACATCTTCCCCCCAGTCGCATCAACAAAGCATTCTATAGGTTTTCCAGGTGTTTCTTGGAATAATGTATTTTTAAATCACTCGTACCTCTTAAATATCTTAGGATATGTTTAGCGCCGTCAAGATGTTCTGAATGTGGATCAATACTGTGCTGCGAAAGCTTGGATACTGAGTGTAAAATATCAGGACGGGTTGAAATTGCAAGATACACCAACGCTCCTATCAACGATTGATATTCCTTTTGATCAACTTTTTTGCAACTATCATCTATGCAGTGTGTTTGAAATCCTGCGCACAACGGTGTTGCCAAAGACTTGCAGTTTTCCATACCATATTGTTTAAGTAGATCATCGATATATTTCTTCTGGCAAATACTAATATCTCCTGTTTCTGACTTACGTTGAATTTCCATTCCTAGAAAATAAAGCAGCTTGCCACCATGGACTACTTCAAATGCATTTCCAATCTGCGTTTTCATGATACATAAATCGTATAGATTTGAACAGCCTATTAAAAGATCATCAACATAAACTGCAATTATGTTGTATCTACCATTATTGTTTCTTATATATATACAAGGTTCACTGGGATATGGTAAAAATCCTATGTTCCTTAAAACTTCATCTAGTTTTGCGTTCCATTCACGCCCACTTTGTTTTAGACCATAGATTGCATTATTTAATTTTAAAACCTGGTTGGGATGTTTCTCGCTAATAAATCCTTCTGGTTGTTTCATAAAAATAGTATCGTGAAGATCGCTATTTAAGTAAGCTGATGTTACATCCATTTGGTGTAACTGCAAAACTGTACTTGCACGCAAGTGCATGTATCATACGAATCGTTGCATACCTTACGACAGGTGAAAATGTTTCAGTTTAATTGACTCCGAAACGTTGACTACAACCTTTTGCTACCAAGCGGCATTTAAAGCGTTCAATGCTACCATCTGCATTTCTTTTAATATTGCATACCCATTTACAATTTATCGCCTTCTCTTTCGGAGGTAAATCTACTAACGCCTAAATACGATTTTTGATTAATGCATCGTACTCCTTCTGCATTGCGTCACGCCATTGTTCTGAGTTCATACTCTTCATAGCCTCGTTAACGGATTCTGGAATTTCGATGTTTCCTTGTTTTATGTGGTTTAGCACATTTAGCACGTTCTTTTCGAGGACGTCCAGGATTACCGGTCCGCACGATTTTAGGACGACCTGGACCATAACGCATCACATCTTGATTATTAACATTTTGATTTTAAATGGGCTCTTCTGCAACAGACTCTTCTATCTGGAAATCATCGAATACGTTATCGGAAATAATTTGCTCATTCGCATTATTGTTATTGGAAACGATTGGAACAATGTTTTCGTCATCGAACGTAAAAATTTCGCGTTGCTCTTTATCAGTCTCAATATGCGCAATTTCCATGAAGATAACATCTCTGCTAATTACTATATTCCCTGTTTGTCGATCTAGCAATCGATAAGTTTTGGAAATATCTGAATATCCTACCATAATTAGCTCTTTTCCCTTGGCTAGAAACTTCTTCGATTGAGTTTTATCATCCGAATGTTCTGAAGTGGCTTACATGTCGCTTTCTATTATACCAAACTTCAAACGGCGTTTTACCGATTAGTGTTTTTGTCTCACATCTGTTTCGTAAGTAGGCAGCGGTCGAAACTGCTTCCGCCCAAAAAGACTCATCTAACCCTTTGTGGACTATCATACTACGTGCCATTTCTACCAGTGCACGGTTAGCACGTTCCGCCACACCATTTTGTTGTGGAGTGTATGGCAATTACTGTGCCATACCTTGGCGTTTATTCCATTTTGATTTAAAAAATTTTCAAACTCTTTTCCGAGATATTCACCCCCATTATCGCTCCTTAGCACTTTTATTTTGCAATTCGTTTGATTTTCTACTAGATTCTTGAATGACCGGAATGCATCAAAGACCTCATTCTTCGATTTAATGCAATAAACGGGACTTATCGGGACTTATCATCGATAAACGAGACAAAATATCGGGATCCGCCTATCGACGGTTTGTTAATTGGTCCAAATACGTCAGTGTGAATTACTTCTAATAAATGCTTAGCCCGATTTTCGGAGGCGAGTGGAAAAGGTTTTGTACAAATTTTGCTTTTTGCACAGGTAATACAATCATTGGATATAGGTACATCCTTAATATTTAGCCCTGTGACTAGTTTTTTAGCTGCAATTTCTTTTAAACTATTAAAATTTAAATGACCATATCGATTATGCCAAAGTTTTGCGTCATCAAATATTGCTTTTGCACAAAAAGCTTTTCTATAAGAATTTTCAAACATACATATATAAACCATTTTGTTTTCTGCCTATAAGCCAAGTATTATTATTTTTACTTATAGTGCAGCGATCGCTTTGAAAAACTACTTTTATAGACATATTTGCAGCAAGATCTATTTGTTCCTCACAATCTTCATATACTGTAAACAAGGACCGATCACAGCATAGATGGGATGTGGCACCGCTATCTACGCACCAATCACCGTTCTCATATATGGAACCGGAACTAAAAGCCATATTAGCAGAAAATGATTTTGCATTCTCTTGTTCCTTTCGATTTAAATTTCGCGGTTCTCTGCACTTCGAAGCAAAGTGACCACGACGTCCACAATTGTAACATTTGCCTTTACCTTGTTTTTCATCAAAGCTTTTATTTTCATTGTTGCTTTTATGAGAGTGGTTTGCAGATGTGTACTTTTTTCTGGTGTTGAACCTTGCTAAAGCTTGCTCAACTTCGCCTTGGGCTGTCCTTCCACCTTTTTCTGTTCTTCTTAGAGCTTCTTCGGTAAGTTTGCTCTTTAGATTTTCTAACGTCGGCAACTCATCCCGGCTTTCAAGAGCTATTACAAAATTTTCGTAAGATTTCGGCAAACTGGATAATAGAATTATGACAACCATTTCCTTAGGCACACTAATTTCTATTTCGGCTAATCTTTTCAGAAGCTCAGAGAAATTATTTATATGCTCACACATGTCCTTACCTTCAGGTAGGCTTATATACAATAACCTCTTGAAAAGTGATATTTTTCGTGCAGGTCCACTTGGCTGGTATATATCTCCTTCAATTTATTCCAGGCTTCCAACGACGTTTCACAATGACGAACATGGTTGATTTGTGAAGCCTTTATTCTGCATAAAGGCATTATATGTACTTGCCAGCGTCTTTTCATCCTTGGTGATGAATTCCGCTACATCCTTTTCCGATATCGTACTGGTTACCTTGAACTTTCCGCTAACGACTGCCCATAGTTCGGCATGGACTAACACGCTCTTCATGTGGACCGACCACGACGTGTAATTGGAATCATCCAGCTTCTCAATTGACTATAACCCTGATGCACTCATTTTGTCCGTCTTTATTTTCTATTTATTGGTATCCTGGGCCCATAACCTTTTAGAAGTTGAAGATATTTCCACCAATTTAGAAAATGAGAAGAAAGTTTTATTTCAAGTAATGTATATAAAAATGTATTCATATGAAAACTAGAAAAACCAAATAATAAATTGTTCAAATAAATTTGACTGGAAACAACAAAACAATATGTGATTGAAATTTATAATAATAATGTAAAGTTTTGTTTTACAACAAGTTCTTTAACACAATTTGATACGTAATTATCTTTTCAAATAGTTTCCAAAGAGCACTGAGCTTTGCAATACATCGTTAATTATTTATAAAATGTCTATTACCGGATTTGTGTAATGGAATAACAAACAAAAACTTCCAAGCTCGAAGAAAATAGCCTACAGACAAATTAAATAGAGATGTAATGGGATGTTCCGCACAATGTTTAAAAATGTTTAAGAACTCATCGGCACAATGTTTAAAAATGCATGATAGAATGTTGTCAGGACCATGTTTACAAGTGGACTTAATATCATTTAGAGCAGTTAGAACAATCATCTCATCGATGATAGGCTGGACAATAAATCTCTAAGAAACATTGTAAGCATATGTATCCGAACAATAACTAGTCTAAGAATGAGTGGATTTAAAATAGTCAGCGAAAAGATCATAAATAATATCAGCATTGTCAAACTCAGTATCCACCAACTTCATAAAAGTTGGAAACACTTCCTTTTGGTATTTACAAAGTTACAAAATGCTTTATGATCACTTCGTATGATTGATTCATCTTACAAGATATACGAGGGCGGATTGATATTGAAGCTACCTAAGTAGGAAAAAAACATATTTTTTTTTTCAAAAACCATTTATTTCTCAACATAGTCTTCTATTAGCTTAATACACTTATTCCAGCGACCTTCCAACTTCTTGATCCCCTCCGAAAAGAAATTTTCCGGAAGGTCTGCAAAATACTCCTCCGTGGCGTCGCGTGAGCTGAATTTTTTAATGATGAGCCATCTTTTGAGGTTTGGGAAGAGATAATAGTCCGAGGGAGTCAAATCGGGCGAACACGGTGGATGCGACAGCAATTAGTCGTGGTTACAATGCTCTTGTGCGCCGACGCATTGTCTTGCAAAAACAACATTTTTTTTCGCTTCATGTGAGGCCGTTTTTTGAGGCGATTTCGGCCTTCAATCGCTCCAATACTCGGTAATACACAATACTCCAATACACAGTAATACTCGCCCACCTTCACTTTCCGGTCAGCCAACACCATTTCATGTATTTTTTTGACATTGTCCTCTGTAATCGCATCGGAGGGTCTGCCGCAGCGGACTTGATCGCTAGTGGGCTTGCGGCCACCACGAAACTCTCGAAACCAATATTTGACGGTGTAATCTGACGGAGAATTAGCCCCATAATATTTATCCAACTTTTCTTTTGTCTCTTTCGCCGTTTTGCCTTTCAAATAATAGTGTTTTAAAGTTCCATTTTTCAAGAAACACAAAAGTTGCTTACTTCAAACGACTACAACAAATAAACTAATCGATGAATTTGGCTGAAATTTTAACAGCTGACGTTTGACAGATCGCAATTTCCAAAAAAAAGAAGTTTTTGTGTTTTTGCTGTCATCTAGCGCTAGGTAGCTTCAATATCAATCCGCCCTCGTAGTCTCCATACGCCTCCTTACATAACCGTTGATATCTGCTTCTTATCTATACTCATATACAGGGTGTTTCGCATAAGAGTGGTCAAAAGACTAGGGCGTGTAGGATGGGTCGAGACAAGAAAAAAGTCGTATGGAAGGGGGGGTCAATTTCCCCCCGTTTAGGCGGGAGGGGCCATTTTATAAAAATCCGACTTAACACCGAAAAAAATAATATTAAAAAATAATGGTTAGACCTAGATAACTTTTGCTTGCTGATATTTAAAGCCAAATATACGCTTCTATGTCAAACAGAGAAAATTAATGCCAAAGTTAAAACTTGGAAAAAAAATTCCGCAAAAAAAATTTTTTTTTAATCCCCCCCCCCATACGACTTTTTTCTTGTCTCGACCCATCCTACACGCCCTAGTCCTTTGACCACTCTTATGCGAAACACCCTGTATATCAAATTGTTGTGTTGATCACTGGTTGATCGACCTGTAGGCCAAATCAAACATGAAGGGAACAAATGCAGAACAGCTGCCAAGCTCAGATTTTTTTTTCCTTTTTTTTACCGTTATTTGAGACCGTTATGAACGGAAGTGGCCATGTTTTTTCGGGGGCTGGTCAGCCATCTGGGATTTATGACCGTTTGAAGGTCAAATCAATGTACTAATAAAAGGCACTTATCTCGTAAACTAAGTGGGCTAGCGGAACAAGCAAAGTACTGTTGGAAAGGTATTTTGAATACTTTTAATTTATATAATATACATGTTTGTCCATAACATGGCGGTTAAGGAGTTATATTGCTTTTTAGAAAAATGTGACAAGTTGACCTTGAAACAATAATTTTTTTCTGCCAAACGGACACATTAAGGTATAAAACAAATTACAGTTGTGGAAAGCCTGTTCTTTTACGTTTAAAATGGTATATAATATATTATACTTACTATTGTATTTCATTACTTTAGCTTTACTTTTCAAAATTTCAATAACAATTTTGCCTGCGCCGCTCTAGTGAAAAGCATTTGAAATTAAAAATTTTTTATGAAAAACCGCATGACTATATATTATGGCAGTTTTAAGTTATTAGTCATAATAAAATTCATAATCTGATGAATCAGAGTCACTATCTTTTTGTCCTTTAACTAATTTTAAAATGTGACCATGAGGGCACCTATATAAACCTTCACTGGGAATCAAATTCCAAGATATTATTGTGTTTAGGGACTTATCGTTAAGTTTACCACCATTAAATAAATCGTTAATGTCTAAGAAATTCATTTTATTAGATTTTCACAATATTCAAGTTTCCTGCTTGAAAAACTAAGAAGTGTTTAACTGCTTTAACTGATTTAAGTGGAACGTTTCGATTTAAAAAACCAACACATTGAACTTATAACGGTTTTGGTAATAAACGGAATGAAACACGAAAACAAGAATTAGTAATGCATAATTAGTATGAGTAATTGGTGTTTGGGAATTATAAAATTTCCCTGAAAATCGTATAATTTGAAATGTTGTTTTATTAGAGCGCCGCAGGCAAAAAATTTGTATGACAAATCGCGCGATTTTTCATAAAAATTTTTTAATTTAAAATGTTTTTCACTAGAGCGGCGCAGGCAAAATTGTTATTGTAATTTTGAAAAGTAAAGCTAAAGTAATGAAATACAATAGTAAGTATAACATATTATATACCATTTTAAAGGTAAAAGAACAGGCTTTCCATAACTGTAATTTGTTTTATACCTTAATGTGTCCGTTTGGCAGAAAAAAATTATTGTTTCAAAGTCAACTTGTCACATTTTTCTAAAAATCAATATAACTCCTTAACCGCCATGTTATGGACTAACATGTAAATAATATAAATTAAAGGTATTCAAAATACCTTTCCAACAGTACTTTGCTTGTTCCACTAGCTCACTTAGTTTTCGAGATAAGTGCCTTTTATTAGTACATTTATTTGACCTTCAAACGGTCATAAATCCAAGATGGCTGACCAGCCCCTGACAAAAACCATACAGTTCCGTTCCTGATGGTCCCAACTAACGGTAAAAAAAAGGAAAAAAAAATCTGAGCTTGGCAGCTTTTCTGCATTTATGCCAAAAAGGACACAATTTTGTAAAAAGTGCAATTGTTTAACATGAAATGTATCCAGAACGAAGTGACTTGCGAATATGCCGTTTTCATGAAAATATTGTAGTTCTCTTATGCGGATATTACACTACGAACATTGTTCGACATAACTGTAAAATTATTATAAAATTATTGCTTTCTGTACAAAGTTGTCAACATTAAGCCGAAACCACAATGGCGCGTTAGGTCGGTCGCGCTTTAATCGGCGTTTGATAGACTTTGCAAAAACTTTACGATAAAGTCTTCCACAACGCTCGAGTTTCATTTTCTAAAACACAATGGCGCGTTAGATAGGTCGTGCTCGAGTTCTACTAAGCACTGTTGAACTCTTCAAAATACCTTGGTTATGGCTCCAACTAGTGTAGAGCGCGTTGTAAAAGTTGCAGTTATATTGCACAACTTTATAAAGCTGCACTAAAAAAAAAGTGGATATTCTTGACGAAATTAACACTTGAGCAAATAAAACTATCTATCTTAATTAGCATTTCTATATTTTATTATTTCTTCATTACATTTTTTTAAAATTGAAATGTCAAACGCCAGACAGAGTGTGTCTTTGCTAAAAATTGGGTTGTATCTTTGCTATAATTTGTATTGTGTCCTTGCTGAAAGTATAGTTTTAGGGGTTTTTTGAATGATTATTGCCTTTTTATGGCCATCGTGGATAACTGCTTTGGAATGTTCATTTAGGCTTGTGTCTGTGATATACTTACTAATGCCGATCGTTTGCTATACCGAAGTAGATGGCGTTAGTGGGAAGTTTTTAGTGTAGCATACTTTTTTAGTCTTTTTTACTAATTTCTCAGTGCTAGGAATGAATTTGTGATTTTGTCTTTGGTGGGAATAAATAGGAAAGAAAAAAGCGTAGCATAATTTTTAGACTTTGTATATGACGTGTGTTTGGTATATCGGTAAAGTGCTAAGC